>OMNV01012787.1:20596-45596 GCA_900303265.1 Brotula barbata
AAAAAAAAAACTAAAAACAAAAAAAAAAAAAAAAAAAAAGGTAAGAATTCTGATTTTATATTCTTGTAATTCTGACTTTTTTTCCCTCCTCTGTAGTTTGCCTTGCGGCCGACTACCAACGGGCCCATCTTTACGGAAACTCAGAGCTTTATTTTAAATTCCAGTAAACAGTCCAGACAACAGATTTATCAATACATTACTGATACTTTCTGTTTGGTCTCCTTCCAGTGGACAGATTTTGTTTTATTACTTATTCTACCGTTTCATCTGTCTGCTTTATATCCATGATTCTTTGTGGACTTTTTTTTTTTTCATTCTTTCGTTTAGCTCCTTGGCACATCTCTTGGTTTTAAAATGTCTTAAGATAAATAAACACGACTTGACGTAGTGCCACTAAAGCCAGACTTGTTTAGAGGATTTCAGGATTCAGTTCTCATTTTCCTCACACCGTGACTGATGACACCCAGACAAACTGTTATTTGCCACCCACGAAAATGACACAAAACGGCCCCAGCGGCGCGTTTACCTGAGTGCACGGAGGCAGCCAAGAGGCCGAGGAACACCAGGAGGAGGAACCTGCAGATACTGCCGCCGTGAACCATGGTACCTGCGAGGGATGAGCCTGAGTGAGCAAAATGTCTCCGAAAGTCCTCGAGCATCCACTTCAAGCCAGTGCTGATCCTGAGAGAGGAGGAAGAGGAGAGAGAGTGCAGGAGGGAGACAGGCAGGTAGCTGTGGGGCGAGGGGAGGGGGAGGGCTTAGGAGTGCGGGAAAGTGTCAGGACAGTGTGGACTTTGTGAGAACATCATCACAGGGTCCACCCACACCTCACTGCTCCGACCACAGAACTGGGTAAAGGGGGGGGTAAACATTCAGCAATCACCGACCTCGGTCAGGTCAACTCACAAAGTCTCTGCTCTCTTCGTCTACACAGAGAATGTGTGAGATGTGATGAAGACACCACGGCAGCCGGAGGACCAACGACAACACGCTGGTCGTGGATTCATGGTGGATGTTCTTTACGTTAAGGTTCAGGTTACATCATTTAAACATACAACTATCTGGCCTTCCTCAAGCAAAACAGGGGAGGAAGAACAATATTTGAGTGAAAATGCATTGAAGACGCTCCCGGGCTACAATTTAAAAACTTTGGGAAGGAGCGAAGAGGAGAAATGATTTTTCTTCCACACTCCAGTCCGATTGTTCGCCAAATGTCAACATACAAACAGATGATCCAGGAAGTAGGCAGAACTGGAGTTTGGAGTCCAAACCTCCGCGCAAGGAGAAGCCTCCCTCCCTCACCAACAGCAGTGGTGACAGTGAGGTCGGCCTTGGTCCGTGCTCATGGATTCATCCCACAAGACACCGCCGTGTTTGCTGTACAATACTATTTCACGTGTGCAAAAGAGTACAGATCTATTTTGGAAGGAGCCGCTGCCTAAAGGGTGATTCGACGTATGAACAGATTGTACAGGAACCCGTGAAATTTGGGTGTCAAGAAAGTCCAGAAAAGTTCAAGATTCTAGACATTTCTGAACACTGCAAGATAGGACAACTTTAGATTTTCTGTCAATTTCTTCAGAAAGTAATACACTGATCTCGACCAAAGGACAAATTTATCCGTTGACGGTCCATCAAAGGGTGCAGGGTGGTCCCTTCATGCAATCTAGGTGACTGAGATCGGGTTTTTGGGTCCACACAGTTTTCTCTCTCTGACTTGAAATCGCAAAAAACTGCCATCGGACGTATACATTCAATACAAAACACAATAATTTCAGAGTAAAATGTTACAGGAAAACACTTTGAGGCGTGTATGAACATATCAGTATGTAACTAATCTAATAATTATGCTGTGCAGGTCTAATCTACAGAACACAAGACCACAATGGAACTGAACACTAAATATTGTGGAAAATTGGTCCAAAACTTCAGTAATCCAGTTCTCACATAATTTTGCCCAATAAAAACAATAATGGTAAAGTCAGATTGATGAATTTGAAGCTGTTGCACCGTTTGGTCATTGATTTTTGGTGATATTCCCCAACAAATAATGAATTTTACACAGTTTTTTTTTCTGAATTGTTCAGACAGAGCTGTGAACAGCCCACACGTCAGACTGTTTATTTCATACCGCAATAAAAAAGTATGACTCCAGCAGTTCATTTTCATATATTATAATACAGATGCAGAATTGAAAGTTTATTCTTTAAACAGCCTAGTATTTTACAAGAAATAGATAACTACTTGGAACTTTTGACATGTCCTTAAAACAGGACATACGTGGGCACGAATCCGTGGGTCCTACTCTGCCATACTCGTTATCCATGAACACCCAGCAGAAAACAGGGAGGGAAAAGAGGAATTTCAGTGTAGGGAGTTTTTTTGCAATAAATAAACAACGGGTATAATCTCTGTAACATTTCCCATATATCCACACTTTAAAAATCCCACTGAATGGAGAACAATTTGCCGTCACTATTCATTTCTATAATAAGATGCGAACAAAACAGACAGCAAGGCATCCACAGCCTTTTCCACAAACTCCCGTTCTCCTCGCTTTCCCAGTTGGATGCTTCACGGGCGATATTGCTCGTGTCTTTACTTCTTTGGGGGTTTCTTCAGATTATACGTCCGTTTGCAACAGGAAACACGACCCACCTCCTGACCAAAGTCTGCAATTTGAAATTGCAACTACTTACTTAATTGGAGGATGTTTGATAAATGGGAACCAAAAAAAAGGGGAAAGGTGAAAGGAGGTGAAAGGACGCGGTGGGTGGGGCAGGGACGAGGGGTTCTGGGTCAAACAGCTGCTGTTCAATTCGAATAGAGTCAGTTGGTTTGCTCGGTTGCAGTCCCTTAAAAGTCCTCCAGAGTCTCAATCTCTCCCATATTCAATCTCTCAGACGATGCATTCACAGAAAAACCTACGGAACAGAAACAAAAGACACCATGCAGTGAAAAGCACAAACAGCTACACGTCACTGTGAAACGTTTTCACTCCGTCTGTGTCTCACCTAGCAGGCTGGGGTCTGCACGGACCATCTTCTGCTTTTTCTTCTTCTTCCCTGAGGTGACGGTCTCGAAGCGCTGCTGCTGCTGCTGGCTGCTCGTATGGTTGGACTGATAGAGTGATGAAGATCCTGTTCCACCCCAAACAGAATCCTGAACGAGGCAGATATGTGGAATTAGAACAGTGTAACTGTTGGAAGGCTTCAGCCTCATGCTGATCTTCTTTAGAACTTACAACGAATGAATTACAGCCAAGGACCAAGAAAGCAGAAATCTTGTTTTGTCGGAGCAGCTGTGACTGATTACATTCATAACTCCTCCTCCTTAGTCAAACTACGATTATGAAGTTGAGGATAACTTAAATTAATCAGAATCAAAAAATGTTGTTTCACTGTTGAGTGTTATGGCGAGCGCTTGAAGCGCCCCCTGCTGGTAGGTCAGATGACCCTGGATATCACAATTACAGCACTGGTGAGTCCAATTCTTGTGCTCAAACTCTCCACAATGTACAATGTAGGTACGAAAGAATAGAAAATACGAAGAAAACCGTGAAAATAGCAACATGACAATTAATATGAAATACATGCAACAGAAAAAAGGACTTGGGAAGATTTAGAGGATGATATTCTGTATATGTCCCGTATAAAAGGATTATTCCATAAAAAGCATCGAGCTGATGATCCATTATTGACTGAATGGTCTGAGAAACTCCGATTTGAGTATATAACGGTTGTTCATTTTTATTTTCTGTGGCAAGTCAAAGTCACATATGCCTGAAGTTAAGGTACAAGTAAAGGCCACCTTGAGGGACGCCTCGCCCACCTGCTGCTTGAGGGTTTGCTGTTGGTTCTGCGGTGCCGTTTTTTGTTGGTTTGCGTTCTGTTTGGCACGGCGTTCCAGGAACTGCTTGGCAAAGTCCTTGGCCTCCGGAGTGTCCCCCAAGTAGGCCCTGACGTAGTCGTGCACCTCGTATGGAGAGTCCACCTCCTTCAAGAAGGATGCAAACGTTGGAACTGCAGAGGAAATAGATGGGAAATATATTGGTTTGACGACCACTTCCAGAGATCCAGAGATCTACAGCTGTGAGCCCTCTGGAACAGAACCTACCGTCCAGATTGTTGGCCGTGTTGAGGGTGTGCAGGGTTTGCTCACACCACTGCATGAAGCTGTCCTGCTGGCTCTTATTAACGCCTTGAAACAACTTTAGCAGCTTCTCCTCCTCTTCTACCTTCTTGTTGGCCCGTCCGCTCACAGAATTACTTTAAAGTGCACATAAAAGTGGAGCTCTCGGTCAGTCACTTGTCACTGAGGACCTGTCACCAGCATATCTGTCAGTTTTGGCTTTATAGTTACATCCAATCCCGCTCATGTACCTGAGGTTGGCGTTGCCCTTGTTGCTCTTCTGAGAATTGCCTTTCCTGGTCTGGGGAGGTTGCTGGACAGCCTCCTTCACAGCCTCGTCCCAGAAGCCCATGTTAGAGTTGTGGGTGTCACCCCAGATACTGCTCGAGTCCAGCGGCCAATTGGTGCAGGTGCTGGTGTTCACAGACCCCCACACTGAGTTGCTCAGAGTTGTCTGCAGAGAGGGAAGAAGGGGGAGAGAGAGAGAGAGAGACCAAGAGAGAACACGATTGAGAGAGAGAGACCATTAATGACCTCACACCTTTCACTCACACTAACACGTGATAAAATCAGGGAGGTAAATAACTTGCAGGAGCATAGATGTCTCGTACAGCTCTGTTTTGATTGCGGGTTTGTTGGCTAACAACCGGCTGTGGCTGCTGCTCCTTCCGCTGTTTCATCTGCTGAGCTTCCTCTCTCTGAATCTCCAGTAAGGATTTTGTCACCGCTGGCGGTGTGGCCATGTTGCCCCAGCCGGACAGCTTGCCGTGCTGCTGTTGAGCCTGCTGCAGGGCCTGCTGCTGCTGCTGAAGCTTCAGAAGCTCCTGCTGCTGGCGTCGCTGCTACGGGGAGTAACGAAGAGGAGATGGAGTGAAAGCTCAACACTCGCGCCGGCTCATAAAGAAACGAGACCCGACACAACCCAAATGACACGAACTGGAAAGACTCCTGCTGTTTGCCTTTACCTCCTCCAGTGCCTGCCGTTCTCGCTCCTCTTCCAGTTTCTGGATCTCTGTGAGTGACAGCGTGTGTGTCTGTGTCTGGTTAACGGCGTTAGTCGACTGCTGTCCCCATTTTGAAGAGGATGGAAGCTGTGGAAGAAGACGGGTGAGATTGTTAGCTGTAGATAAACATGCAGCGTTTCTTGTTTTGTAACAATCCTCAGCCCTTTTGTACCTTCATTTGTGCAAGTTGCTGCTGCTGCTGCTGCTGCTGAAGTCGCCTCAAGGCCTCTTGTTGTTGCTGCCTCTGTCTCTGCAGCTCCTGTTGCCTTTGGGCCTCCTGCTCCCTCCTTTTCTGCTCCTCCACTTGTTGTCGTGCCAGAGCGGCTGCTGCTGCAGCCTCCTCCTCAGCTCGCTTCTCTTCCTCCCGTCTCCGCAATGCTTCAAGCTCCTCCTGCTTTCTCCGCTCCTCTTCCTGCAGAGGTTTCTACCATTACTCAATGTCTATTGAAAACTTCACAAATCCATGGAAAAATCCAATCCAAACCACACTACAACGATTTATGTTCTTAGCTTGCCTGTTTGCGGAGGAAGTCTTCCCGTTTCTTCCTCTCTTCTTCCTCCCTTCGCCTCTCCTCTAGTCTGCGGAGTGCTTCCTCCTGGGCCAGTCTGTCCTCCTCTTCTTTCTGCCTGCGCTGTGC
The DNA here is from genome assembly GCA_900303265.1 of Brotula barbata. NCBI lineage: Eukaryota > Metazoa > Chordata > Actinopteri > Ophidiiformes > Ophidiidae > Brotula > Brotula barbata. The sequence goes on from OMNV01012787.1 coordinate 26,370, forward strand.
CTCTTCTTGCTCACGCTGCCTCCTCAATGCCTCCTCCTGTAGATTTACACTCTGGGTCAGGATAATCTCTTCCTCCAACCTCTAATCACCTCAAGCAAATGAAACAAAGCCACGGTTCAAAGGTCCTACCTGCTTTTGTCGTGCCAGCTCCTCTTCCTCCAAACGTTTGCGTTCGTCCTCCTGCCGAGCCCTCAGGGCCTCCTCTAGTCGTTTCCTCTCCTCTTCCTCCCTCTTGACCCTTATTTCTGCCTCACGCCTTTCATGCTCCAACTGATAATGAGAAAATATGATCGTGAACGTGGGACTTTCTCTAGAGATGTTAACATTCAAGTTTATGGGGCTTTGGTCCAAACTTTTAAATTGGTTGCTTCCTTCCTCAAGTTTAATCAAAATTTGAAGTGTCTTTGTTGCCACTTTAATTTATTGGCAATTTTTGTTTCTAATTAGCTGATTAATTATAACCGCTAAAATGTCGACCAATATCAGGCCAAACCTTGACGTTCAATGGCATAACGTCATACATCAATATTTGCAAACTGGTCAGATGCTTTTATTCCAGTTGTTTTTATATTTCAGAAATATGCGCTGTGTGACCGTAAAAGGAAAGCAGATGGGTAAACAGAAACATTGTTACCTTTGCAGTCTTGGCTTTCTCCAACTGTTGCATCTGTTCGATGGTTGGGGCCTGAGCCATGGAGTCTATAGGTAAATCCCATACGCTAGTGCCATCCCATGCTGTGGACAATAACATAAAATGATGCCTCGCATGCGGATTTATGGTTTTCTTTGTTAACCTATGTGCTTGGGCAATATTGTGATATGACCACCTGTCATTTTTTATTGTTTTTGACTCTTTTTTTTTCCAGGAGTGATGTGTATTTAATATGAGAGATTAGATCATTATTATTATTATTACTACTACTACATACACTGTTAAATAACCTCATCCCTTAGACCTTGACATGAAAGTCAACAAACCAACAGTTTGATTTTCTGCAATACGAAGAAACAAACTGTCCAACTCACTGTTTGGAGCAGCTTGCTGGAGGTTTGGTGTGCAGGAAGCCTGAGAGGATGGGTTCTGCATTTCCCACACAGAACCAGAATCTGGTACAGACAGAGACCGGGTAACAGGAGGTAGGAGGCTCTCGGAGGCTCTGAAAACACACACACAAACACACGTTAACAAGTCATTACGTTCAGCGTTCCCTTGATGGCAATACAACCCAGACACTAGATAAACTAAATCCAGACTGGTACAAATGCAGAGGCAGGACATGACCAGGAGGTGTTTGTGTTACCGACCTCATCTTCAGAGTCTGGTATTGCTGTAGTAGCAGGTTGATTTGCTGTTGTTGCTGCTGTTGCTGTTGAAGAGGAGCTGAGCTGAGCACTGCAGCTTTCTGTTGGGCCAGGGCCTGGGCATACTGCTGCCTGGAGGAGCAATGTCAAGTTTTTCAGAATATTTACATGTTCATTTGTCATTTACGGGTTGAATTATTCAATTGTCATTGAACTGAGTAAATAAACAGATTGTTAATATCAAAGGATCAGCTATTTAAAAACCAAATGGGGTGTTCATGCTTTAAAATTCACATCAACCTAGTATGTTATAAAGGGCAACCATGTTATCAGTACAAATGACTCCAGGTGTCAGATCCGATGGACAGACCTGAGGAGATATTGGTACTGGAGCTGCTGTAACTGGTAGAGGTTGAGAGCAGTGAGCTCCTGCTGCCTTTTTATCCTTTCTTGATCGCCATCTCCCTGCAAGATATGAAAAATGAAGCGCAAACCACATTACAATCAAAAACAACAACAAATGGCCATGACATTTATGACGTACGCATTATTTTCCCCCCGTTCTTGTTACCTTACATGGATGTTTGTAAGGTTGCCTGCAACTTGATACTCACTCCAAATTGTGCATAAACACTGCACAGCCATTACAAAGCATGTTTGACATAGTTTGAAACTACTGACAATTGTTGAGCAACCAAGCATGCAGAGCCATTAAAAGGATGTGATAATGACAGGGAGCTAAGTGTTAAGTTGCCACTTTTGGAAATGCCATCGCAATATACTTAAGCAGTGGAAAGTCTGTGAGGAAGAGACAAGAGGACTACATGTAAATGTGTACCTGTAAAGGCGGAGGTGCGGGGCCAGGAGCAAAGGGCACCCTTCCCCAAATCTTGATAATCTCTCCAAGGGGCTGAAACACCTCATCGCAGCCCCTCTTCACTAAGAGAGACATTGTGAAGTAACCAGCCTGGAACCACTCAGTCATCTCCTGGTTACTAAATGGACCTAAGATCAAAAACAGAATAAAGGGGCATAAACGGTGATATTAGTAAGCAGTCTACAATGAACAAATAGTCATATTTTAAGCCATCAAATCTCTTGCTCTCTCTCCTCATCCTACCCTGTATCTCTCCCTGTGGGTCTTTGTAGAACCACTTAAGAGCAGCTTCATGCGTGAGAGGCAGGCCTGCAGGTTTGGGCTTCTCTGAGCTCTTTGCTGCCAACCTGTCATCATCCACCACACCATCCTGCAGGTATGCTACCATTTTTTCTGCCTCCTAGAAAACAAGACCAACAGTTTAAGACATTGTTTTGAGGCTGTATGCGACTAATACCACTGTAAAAAAAAACAAAAAAAACTGGGAACTTCTCTCATAGTTTATTAATAGACCTGGCTAATGACGACCTTTTGATCAACTTTTAATTTATTTGTTTGATGTGACTCAATAATTGATTAGTTGAAGAATACACGGGTCTTTAACGATATGAGGACTTTCTAACAGGTAAAGCCGACTAACGTACCTGTTCAAAGTGTTTCAGGCCCTCATCTTCATCTGTGTCATGTGGCACAGCGGTGGGCCTGCCGATGGGTGAGATTATACTCGTAGGGAAAGGCATAGTGTTGGGCATTGCCACAGGAACCTCCAATGGTTTCTGTGGTAACTGGATGGTGGGTGATGGAGCAGACACTTCTGCACAGGACAGGAAACACAGATGTTTGTCAAGTTTTTCAGGTATGTAGACCCAACTGACAAGAAAGCCCTGATGGTTATCACTCCTGATAGGGCAGAAACAAAACTGACCTGCGTGGGTGGTGGCAATATGTGTCAGGGGTAAGGACTCCAGCATGCTGTTGGACATGGACACATGCAGGGGGGCTTTGCTTGGCTCAGTTTGTGGCTCTGGGGGCGGCTGTCTCTCCGCCCGCTCAGCTGGCCTCTCGGACTCTTCCGTTCTGTTGGGCTGGCTGTTTGTCAATGCCAGGACAGAACCCTGAGGTTCTGGGCCTGGTGGAGCAGCATGTGTAGTGTCCTCTGAGATTCTAGCCAACTCTTAAAAACAAAAACAAAAAAATGTCCAGGCCCATCAAACAACAGCTCAAAGACGACAAACAAACACATAACAAATCCACACTAATTAATTGACCAACCTTTGTTGTTGGCCTCTCTCTTGGCCTCCATTTCTGTGTCTTTGGTCTCCTTGGGCTGACTATCCTCCTCTTCCAGACCTTCTTCACACTCCTCTATTTGTTTGAAATCTAGCTCCACTTCCTCCAGGATGGGCTCCTTGGAGGCTTTCTGGTAATACCACAAAGAACATAGTTTAAGTATATGACACTGGCATTCTCCCATTTACTAAGAGTCATATGCAGACTGGTCACTCGGACAGGAAATGATCATTATGGCAGAGCGTCACGTGTTGCCCCTTTTGAAACAGCATAAACCCATTTGCTTAACAATAACATGGATGCAAATGATGTTATCAAAAGTGTTGCAGTTGTACAGGCAAATAGAAACCAGACAACAAGAACATTTACCATAGAGTAAATTTGAGGAGGTGTGAGTTCATAACGATCAGTGTTTTTGATAATGGTAATTTCCATTAAAACCTATAAAGGGCCGTAGAGTTGAAACATTTCTTCAGGGCCTCTTCTTACCTTAAGTGAGAGAAAGGCCCCTGACGAATCAAAGGTGCCAGCCTCTTCGTCTGCATCTTCCAGACACCATTCTGGCAGGCTGTCCCTCTCATCTTCTAGGCTGCCGCTGCCTGACCTAGGCCTCCGATAACCGCGTTCATCCTCTCTCGCATCAAATGGGAAACGGCGCCGTTGCTCTGGGTGTTCCCGCCACCCTGCCGACCGAGGACCATCTGGAAAAAAGTTGAATAGCTAGCACGAAAACAGACTGTACAAGTAACCCTCGCAACATCATATATCTGCACTGATTTGGACTACGTGTTTTTTTGGGTTGGTTGTGTAGTTAATGAACCTCTGGGGTCCAACCTTTAACCTGTAAGTGATGCACTAAAACAGTTCTCGCAGTTTTAAAATGATTTCAAACCGTGCGTGTCCACAATTTTTCACGTAATCACAACTCCAAAGTTAAAGTTACAGTGCAGCTTTCAGAATGTTTCTACGCACTGAACACTAAAATGGTACTGAAACCATGTTTGAATACTGCTGATAAACACACATCTTGCCTAACAAAGGACAGACACGTCATTATTTGATTTGTAATAGCAAACATTTATATTGAATTTGAATAATAGGCATGTTTACGTAAACATTTGCATAAGGCTAAAACGTACAAAGGGGCAGATTGAGAGCACTGTCTTCTTCAAACATTGTGCACACACGGAAGCTTGCGTCAATGTGTGGCACACAGATGACTCGAGACAGTGGCACTGCGGTGACACTGATGAACTCCGGGGAGGGACCTAAACCCTGATCTTGATTCTCATACAATTTAAGCGTATGGAATTTTTTTTTTTTTTTTGCATTTTTCGCTTTATTGTGATAATTACAGTGGAGAAACAGACACGAATGACAGGGCTGAGAGAGGGGATGACATGCAGCAAGGGCACAGGCCGGAATGGAACCCACGCCTATACGTCACATGGTATATGCTTAAACCAGTGATCCACTGGGCACCCTGGCATATGGAATTCTAAATCGCAAAGCGTTATATTTTTCTAAATTCCATGACTTTTGACAAACGTTTTGTGCTCATTTGCTTTTTCCATGACTGAGACAGCAAAAAAGCTTAGCTTTGTTCCAGCAGGGGTAATGTGATCAATGCAGTGCCCACCTGGGCTGGGGGGGCACCACCGCTCACTGTCCCGTCGAGAACCTGCCAGGCGCCAGCCCCCCTCATCATCCTCACCGTTCTGATCATCGCGAGAAGTACGCCAGTTCTCACTCTCTGAGCGTATGAAGTCGTGCTTTCTCGGCAGCCCAGTTCCAACGTCCTCGTAGTTCCCTCGGACTGCAACAAGACATGGGTGGAGGTGGTTGAAGGTGAGACGTTATTACATGTGAAATCCCCATTTAAGCAATATAAGCAACTAAACCAGTAAATCAGTAAAAAAAATATATATTTCAGTCATTTGTCCACACACAGTAGTTAAACAAAAGAACACTCACTGTGATTCAGCTGAAAATGTCCGGGAGCAACATCTGTCATTAACAGAGCACAACGAGACAAGTTAATGCACAGGTTTAAGAATACATTATGTATCGGAGTAGCAAATCTCAACACCCACCTGGATCTTTTCGACCCGGCTTTTCAAACCTTCTATCTCCCCTGGAGAATTAAAAAAACAAAAAACACTTGACACTACACAAAATTCTATCAAATGGAGGCAAGCAAAAAACTATTTGACATATGTATTTACTTCTATTGGCTAGCAAAAAAAACAACAAAAAAAACAGAAAAATAAGCTGTGCCTCCTTACCGTTCTTCCCAGCTCTGGGAGCGGTGCATCTCCCTCCCTCCACGGCCAAACCCTTCCACATCATCAAAACTTCTTTGGTAAAACCCTCCATCTCCTCTTCCCCGGCCTAAAAGACATCAGAGGTTCACATTAACAAAGGCAAACCTTATCATGACGACCATGTACCCAGTGCACAGCAACACACAACAATCCAACACACAAACACAACAAATTTACCTTTGGAAACTGATAAGGAAACCCTCAAGAATCATAAATGACAAGAAAACAAGTAGAAACACACCCAAGGAGCTCAGCACAGCTCAGTTTTGGTTGGCCTGGTCTACTAATTTACAAGTATAACCCACATTTTCAGACGTATTTCTAAGAGAAAAACACTGTTTCATACTCTGACCAATTCAACAGTGTACTTTCTCTTGACTGAAAGACTGAAACAATATGCTGTGTAACAATGCAGTTCAAATGCTGCATTCTGTTGTGTTTCTTCTGTTGTTGTTGGTCAGACTACATTTTGAACCACAAATTTCATCTGATCCGCAAAGAAGCGGTTTAATATCAGAGTTGACTGTGCAAGGAATGAGTCAATGACAAACTCAGGCTCTCATGTCACTAAATTTTATATATATATATACAGTATACACACACAAACACACACTATTGGCTTAGGGAAATGTATACACACACTGTACAATAACATATTTTTACTCAAGATGTATGAGTGCAGGTATGCACTTCTAATTGTACTAATTATGCACTAATTCTTACCTCTACCCCTTGAGGTACTTCGGCCCCTTGGTGCCCCTACTATTGGACCTCCTCCTCGCCCTGTCAGTCGTAGAACAGCTGCACTATTTACAGACATGGAAAAATTTCTCTGCAAAAGAAAACAGAATGAGGAGTGAAAAGGCAGCTCTCAGACTCGTCTGTGCATCTGTTCTGGATTTGGTGGCTAAAAATCACACTGCCTGCGGGCACCAATACATTTATTTTGGGACACTTCTGTTTCTGTCCTTTTCTGAAATGACAGCCACTTATTTCCTATGCCTACATTGATTGTGACCTGATAAATTAATTCCCACCTGTTCCTCCTCTGTAAAAGACACAAGTGCCAGGGGTGGCAGCGGCTCCTCTTGTAATATGGGCAGGAACTCCTTATCGTGTAGGTCTGTAGGGATCTGGTAAGCACAGTAAAAAAAAAAAAACCCGAGATGGTTCACTTTGAAGATGGGCAACACTTTAAAAATAAACTTTGTATGCAAATCATTTAAACTGCTAAGTCTGGGGTGCCGGTGTTATAGCTACCTTGTTATCCTTTACATAAAGTGCTAACATTTCTTCTCTCCCATAGCGATAGTCTGCAAGTTTATACTTTGGCAATGCAGGTGAGAGAGGTGGAGAAGCAACAGTATTGCTGCTTCCACCACCGCCGATGCCACCTCCAGACAGGGCGCGGAGCCTGCAGAGACGGTGAGGGAAAAAAAAAGAGAGTAGTAAAAGCTGAGGGGACATAGGAGACAATACTGAAGCTGATGTGCCAGTTAACATGTCTCAGTTGATATGGTAAGGCTCTGGAAGGTCCCACGTTAAAAACCAGCTTCACATCCCCATTTGTCACTTCACAGTTCACTCACCATTCTGGTCCAAAGTTAAGTGTCTGGGTTTCGGCCATACTTCCTTGAAAATCTACAAATATGAAAGGGGGGAAAGGATTAGTATTGTTCATTACATTATTCTGGTATGTTGGTATTTCTGCTGGAATGCTGGAAGTTATGACAATATTTGCACTAAACAATTTTAAGACTGCAAGAAATTATTTAATATGATTATATGATATTCTAACATGTTAAGCTGATTGCTTAATCTTTTACAATATCAAAACAATATCATTGCACGTCCATTACAACTACCCAGAACTCAAGCTGATGTCTTCAAATTGCTTAATCTTTTACAATATCAAAACAATATCATTGCATGTCCATTACAACTACCCAGAACTCAAGCTGATGTCTTCAAATTGCAACAGACAAAAAGCCAAAGGAAACTTGATTTAAAGTGAATGTTTTGCGTTTTATTTGCTATATCGATTAATCTATTAATTGAGTACTTATTTCAGCGCTGTCAAGTTATCTGGGGTATTCAGCCTCAAATTCTGACAAAACTCAAAAAGGGTTTTTGCCAACCACTGGTGACTCAATGGACAACTCTTCTTTTGTCTTCATTTATTTGCAACAACACTTGAGTTGGGAGAGGTCAGAACCAGAAAGCTACAGCATTATACGCTTAAAAGAAACAGGAAAGAAAAAACACATAGAATCAGTACTCCAGTACCCTGTGAGGTCACTATAGCCACGATTTCTTACAGGAGTGACATCACTCATGGTGATGTAGTCACTCCATCTTTACCCAGCGCCAATTTTTGCAAGTAAATGTGTATATTTGATGGTTCTCCGTTATCAAATGTGAGGATATGTTTGCTTTTTGCTGTGTTGTGAAGACGGATTAAAAAACTTGTAATCATTAATTTTGAACTTCTGACGGGCATGACACCATTTTGACATTTTATAGAACAAACAATTAGTCAATAATGAAAACATACTGAGGTCAAATGTTAAGAATGTAATTTGATTTAGTTTATTTTCATAATAGCATGAGTAAATGCTTTTATTCTCTTTCTATCCTAACACAGCTGTACAAACAGAAACAAAATATTATAGCTTGTTAATGCACTTCGGGGCATTCAAACTCCACAGGATATGGACCATCTCTGTCTCACACACAGCCAGTGTACAATTTCAATCTGCTAAATCTATTTTAGGAACTCTCCCAGCCTGAGAGGAGGGTCTCTCCCAGACACCTGTAATTGACAACAGGGGTGGGCTCAACTTCAGTAGATTCAATAACTTCAAAAGTAATTCATGTCGCAGAAATAAGCATGCTTAGATAGATATTGATACTAGTAGCATGTGTTTGTTTATGTGTGTGTGATATCTGCCCTTTCAATGAGGCTTGAAAGGATAGTTTTTGCATTTCATTTACTTTTCCCAACAGTTTACACAATTAGAAACAACCCTACAGTAAGGATACAAACACAAACCTTCCCACATCCCACACAACAGAAATAGCGCTGCGGATAATGCAGGTGTTTATTATACAAATGGCAAAGTCAAGGACACACCACAATTCTTCCAGGAGGAGAAAATGACAGTCGCCAAATTCTCAAAGATGGGATCATATGAATCTCTTGAGTTCTGCAGCACCCACCAGCAGGTCCATATATTCATAAAGTTTTATCTTAAATTATAGTCAAATGCCCACAGGTGGCCTGGATACCAAAAACATTATAACGCAATCTATACTGATACACAACATATCAAGAATAAAGACAAACAGAAGGCAAATAAAGAGTGCCATCTTAAATAAGTAAGGATTACCAAAACATTCTTTTAATATCCCAACTGACATAATGACATTTTATATACTTTTTCTATGTGGCATATTACGTTATTCACGGATTACTAATCTGATTCATCACACCCTTTAAACAACCCTGACCGCTTCAATTTATGAACTAAATAAATGAACCAAATCAATGAAAAGCAAGTAATAATTGTCAATGTCACACTGGGGAAAAAAAAGGGACCAGTGACACACTTACAAGATATTCTGAGCAAATGGGAGCCACTGTAAGCCACGTGTAAGTTATGAAGTCAATAAATACACGATCAAACTCAAGCTAGCTGCATTTTTAGCCAAGTCACACTTACTAAAACATAAATCGAAACATTGCAACGATTTAGTGAGACCGGTGGTGAACGAACGCGTTGCTTTCGTTGCGAACTACATTAATCCTACACTAACGCGCAACATTTATCAACCGACTTTATCGACGACTAGTTTTTGATAAGAAATGGCTCACGTCAGCGGAAAAAGGACTGGTCACTAACTTCACGCAAACGTGCCCCGTTTGTTACATTGGGGAACATGGTAGTTACACACTAATACATTTGAACAGATTGTCCTGCAACTTCAATGTTTTCACACTTGAGTCAGACATTTTACGTGATGTCGAACATGATAATGTTAGATAATGTTGGCTACGTTGTTACTTTCACAACGAGCAGCCCTGGGCATGGGAACGTTACGTGGGAACAGTCTCGTTAGCCAAACCAGCCCCATGTAGCTATCGTTGGAGTTGCATCAATCACAAATAAACTTGAGTAATGGATTTATCCAATTGAGATTCGTATATGTCAATAACTCTTTAGCTAAAATTTGACAGTTGACGACAGATTTTTGAGTTAAATGCCACTATGCTACATGCTGATGCCACACCAGGACTGCAGTTAAGCAACATGCTAGCCAAGAGCGATTTATTTCACCGTGCCCTACAGTTGTAACAGTCGTAAAACCGTGCACATATTGAGAACGCACAGATAAAATAAATGGTGGCAAGTTGTCTCTTACGCACGGACAAACGTAACATTTCCTTCACACAAACTGATCTAATTCCCAACCTCATTACTTGAAGATAGCAGGCAGTCTTAGCATGCTAACAGGCTAACCAGCTAGCTACTCGCGGCCTTCCGAGAAGCCTGTTCACACCATTTCCTGGTCGAACACGCCGCACTCCACACTAGTCCTACCCGCAACACTAATCACGAGAGGTCGGTGCTGCGAGGCCTAGTACTCATGCTGGGATAACAACAGCCCCAGCGAGGCCCGGCTCGTTAGATTATGACTCTGCTGAATGGCACTTCACGTAATCATTCATATTTATTTCGCCAGTGCCTATAACTTTAGCTGTCTTACCTCTGAGTGTTGTGACAGCACAAGGTTTGTATGCGAGTTGTGTCTCTCCCTTCGTTTTCCACAAGATGGCTGAGTATGGGTCACATGACACATAGCACCCGTATGTCATGAAAAGATTTGCTGACTGTTGCTAACAGTACACGCACAATAAAGACGTTTCGTTGGGGAAAAAAATTAACATTATTCAGTCATTAAAATGGCTTCCAGCTGTTAAACCCTGGACCTTATTTAATGTGCCAAAATGAACTTTCCTCAGTAAAAATTTTCTTTGTCGATGCAACTTCAATGCAAATCCAAATAACTACGGGGGTCACTTTCTTTAGATTGTTACAAGTCCCACAACACACAAGTATACACGTGAGCACAAAAACGCCCCTGCGCTTCATAAAACGTCAAGAGTTTGGAGCTTGGAGTTCGGCGAAGGAATAATCATTATACTCATGGCGCAGGAATAATCATTAAACTCATAGACACGTTCAGCTCATCATTATTATATTGATGCTAATGACAATCACTCTGCACACAGGTGTGCAATACATTCTAAACCCCTTAATAGTTAGGGTTTCTGACGTGGCTCGTTGGTCTAGGGGTATGATTCTCGCTTAGGGTGCGAGAGGTCCCGGGTTCAAATCCCGGACGAGCCCAATTTATGCTTTATCGGTTAACCCTTTTTGTATTGATGATGAAGTCTTCGGGACACTGCAAAAAAATGTGCGCCTACACTGTAGCAGCTGTTATCTCATGTTTTCCAGTTTTATCACACAATCTGCAGCACGGATCTGTACCGATGAAGCGTGGAGCAAGTGTGGTCAAACACCCGCGAGAGCCACAGGTCTCTTCGTCCATACTCTCCAGCTTTCTGAGCATCGGGACCATAATAAAACATTCATTAACCGATTTGAGAGAAAAACATCTTTTGACCCCGACGTGATTTGAACACGCAACCTTCTGATCTGGAGTCAGACGCGCTACCGTTGCGCCACGAGGTCTATAAAACACAGACAGCCACGTAGGTAACAAGAAGCTTATCTCTGTTTTCAATGTTGTCAGGACTTTAGATTCGGTAAAACGACGGCCTGTGGCTGCGGGACCAGCAGCAGTAACTCATCTCCACACACGGTCGGTGGAGTTGATGGTCGCACAGGTGGTAATGTTTGCTCCTTGTGGCTATTTGGGCTGCGGAGTAACGGAGCGGGCATTCCAGGTGTCTGTGATTGATACAGAGGAATTATGGAAAAGTTATCAAATAGTTCGTTCTTATTGGTTATTTCTGCTGTACCGGAGCTGGGGGAGCGACTTCGTTGTCAAACCTGGCGAGACCACGTGACCTACCGGTCTCTCTCTCTCTCTCCCTCTGTGGTGAACCATGTTCGGTATTCACAGCTTTCAGCACACAAGGAGGACATCTGCTGGTGAAAATAAGGAAGTGCATGACAAACCAGGTTAACTGCAACAAATTAGCGCGTTAAAAAACCACAAACAGATCCAACAGCAGCACTCGGAGTGACGTTGGGTTGGAGAAATCTTTGAAATTCTCCCTGTAACTTTGACTGACTTGAACTGAAAGTTCTAAACTCCATCGACTAACAAGGACTATTTTCAAAGACAGTGGACACCAACTTACACTCTGCTGACATCTCCACATGTCACCGCTGACGGAGCCCACAGCCTACAGCCGTTGTCGTCCTGTATAATCTTATTATTAATGTTATTTTTAAAATAGGTAAAATACGACACTGAATTATGTAACATTGTTACTTTTACAAGACATTGCATGTAATTCAGTTTGACATCTTCAACAGCAGGTTTTGGCCTAATTAGTCACACTGCTAACGCACAGAAATCACAATTCAACACGTCTCACACACACTTACACACTTCCATATGGACGTCAAAAGAAGATTATGGAGCTGAATGTACATAAGAGGAGGAAAAAAACTAATCTACTGAAAGGGGTTGAGTAAGTTGACAGATGTGCTGCTCTCTCTCTCTCTCTCTCTCTCTCTGTGTGTGTGTGTGTGTGTGTGTGTGCGTGCTGGGGGGTATATGACTTACATGCACCCTGTAAGTGTGTCATTGACAATGTGAGACTGAACATGTGAGTGTCGCAACACTGCTGGTAAATCTGCTGTTCTCTGATTGGCTGCTGCCCACACACACTCAATGTGTGGCCTCTGGCATAGGGATATGTGTGTGTGAGTGTGTGTGGTAGGGGGTATATGATATCTACAGAAGAGACAGAGGCAGTACTTCTTTCATATCAACTTATCCACTTGACACTTCAACACCTGGAAGGTAAGCTGGAACTGTTATTATTATTATTGCTATTATTTTATAATTATAATATAAGAAACAACAATAATAATTATTATTATTATCACGATTATTACTATTAATAAGTACTAATTGCTGAAATACTGAAACTGATCATAACAATGATAGTAATAATACTAATAATACTCTCTACACAACCCTTCCTTCAACAAATGGATCTCAAATCACTTTACATAAACAGGACATTTGACATCAAACACAAGTAAAATCTTTTTAAAAAGTCATGAAGTTAAAAAAGAATAACTGGAGAGAAACAAAATAAAAGTGGCAGACAGACAGAGAATCAGTGAATCGGCAAAATAGTCCGGGGCAAAGTCGTGCAGAGCCTCACAGACAGGTAACACTGCAGTTCACATTCAATTCAATCGAATTTCACATTTTCTATACTTGCTATCCAAGCTGCAAAGGATTCAAATATATCGTGTATTTTGGTTTTGATCCCTGTGTAGATGTAATATGTGATCATAAACTGGACAGCCCAGCACTCCCACTGACACTCACATAGAGGAGCAAAATAGAATATCCTGCAGGTCTTTGCTGTGGACGGAAACCCACTCAGATACGGGGGAGAACATGCAGCCCCCACACGGACGGGCTGCAGCTGGATTCAAAGACAACACCTTGTTGCTGGGAAGTGACATCGCTGTCCAGTAAGGAGCAGGACTTTCTAGTTCAACGTTATGTTTTCACTGAAGGAAATCTCTCACTGTAGATGAGCGAGTTGTTCCATCCCAATCAGCTCACACACTGACAGACAGCCAAACAAAGCCACAACACAACACACACATTAAACACAGTGGGCTTCAATCATAATCATAATTATACTCATAGTATCATTTATACTGCAATTACCCAAACCACCGTCACAGAGTGCTTCACATTAAAACAAAAAGACAAGAACACAATACGACCATTATAAAACGAGCAAAACCAAATATATGTAAGGCAGCAAAAGAAGAAAAAGAAAGGAATGCATTAAAATATAATATCTACATTTAACAGAGTTTATCCTCCTTAAGAAGAACAAACACTGCTGTACCTTTTCACAGGCAGCCTCTGTAAACATCTGTGCCCAGATGTTTATTATCAGGAACAATCTTAATATGGTGATCCTGGATGAAGTAAAAGTGTTTCATGGCCTCTTAAAATCAATGAACATGAGGTCATTTATCATCAGGTCAAAATGATTACAACAGGATACAAAATCAGCAACCACAGGGCCATGTCCCACCTCCACCTCACTCAGGAGACTCACGAAGAAGAGGGAGAAGGAGGAGAAGATGGAGAAGGGGGAGAAGAAGAAGAAGGAGATGGAGAAGGACAAGGAGGAGATGAAGGAGGAGAAGATGGAGAAGAAGAAGGAGAAGAAGAAGAAGAAGAAGAGGAAGAAAAAGGAGGAGGAAAAGGAGACAGAGGAGAAAGGAAGAAGAGGAAGAAGAAGTTTTCTGAAATGTTTGTATCGTATTGGCTCCGTGTTGAAATGATGCAGTGAATATTCATAAGCCAAAGCCGGGGGATGGTGGGAAAACAACATTAACGCGCGGGGTGGGCCGGATGCTGCAGTACAGGCGCGTGCAGAGGAGAGAGGGAGGAAGGTGGAGAAAGAGAGAGAGAGAGAGAGAGATACAGTAATGAGAGAGAGAGAGAGGATATTCTCCTGCCAATACAAATTTATCTGCTCCAATTCACCAACTGCTACATAACAGCACAGGTCGATATACCGTTCCTCTCTCTCTCTCTCTCTCTCTCTCTCTCTCTCTGCGCTCCTTTACCACCCTGTCTCTCTCTCTCCACACACACACACACACGTACACGCACACACACGCAGCAGCCGTCGGTTTCCATGCGCCGCTCCTCGCGCCAGCGGGTGGCCGCCTGGCTGCTCGCGCTGCCGTTGGGGAGAGGCGGGGAGGAATGCGCGCGCCGCGGCCGCCTGGAGATGATCTCGTTCTGGCTGCTGTGCTGGAAGCTGTTGGTAGGTAAACAAACACACCGAAACACGTGGAAACGAATCGAAAATCGGGTTACCGCGAACAACCGATTGACGGCGCGTCCCGTCTTTATGCGCACGAACGGGGGCCTGCGCGACGCCCTGCGCGCCGTGGTCGTTGGCAAAGACTTTCGGTGCATCTGTCACGATTCTAAGATGCTGTGTTATGTAAGACAGTCGGCACAGCAATCCTACGATAGAATAGAACAGAATAGAACAGAGGTGAGCGCATGCTGTCTGATGGGGCGCCATGTCCTCATCTTTGGTAAAACACATAGAGCCTGAAGCGGCTCTGTAATCCTCACACACACACACACACACACACACACACAGAGAGAGGTGTCTGATCAAATAATTCCATCTCCATCTGATGTGATCTAAAAGGACGTTTGAGTGAAGTCATTTCAGTTTAGAATGTGGCATTTGCTGTATATCCATGTGCATCCACAGTGATTTGTACTTTATCAGAAGTTAAAGGTAAAGTCAGGGTGGTAGACACCCAGCAGTGATCCAAGAGGTCACTGCATCAAATCTAGACAGAGATTAGGAGGATGGATTACAGATTACAGCTGCTGCATGATGGATATCACCACATATGTTGCAAATTCTCTGACGAAATCATCGTGCACTGTTAGGTGGAAGAATTTACATTGTTGATTTCAGTACTGACAAAAACCTGAATGTGGCAGAGAGAGACGTGCAGGGTGTTGTCAGGAAAAACAGAACCCTAAGAAAATAGATTTCCAGAGTTTAAGAGGTTAATTCAGACAGGCTCTGTTTCTGGAGCTGTTTGGAAACGGTTTTTGTGGAGGAAGGTGTTGCCACGGTTTAGGTGCTTTGGCACTCATTCTGCGTGTCTGTATAGGTGTGGATGTATGTCAGTGATGCACAGACATTGGTTCATCTTTTTCATTTTGTAAACAGTCTTTATAACCCTAATTAGTCATTTCAGTACTTGTGTATAATAGTTATGTGTATGTATGTATTTGTAGTCAAGTCAGAAATGTGCTCAGGCTGAGAGGTATTCACATTATGTGTCAATATTATCAATTACACAAGCACACCAACAATTGTATAGTAGTACTTCAACAGTACATGTTTTGATAAATCTGTAAATGTACATTATGCTAGTAATGTATTTGGTATATTGACATTTGTACTTTCGTCATGGTGTTAATAGGAAGCAAACTGACATGCCGACTTCTGCATCTGTGACTTGTGTTACCATAGCAACTCCTTCTGTCTGTCACCAACACATGCTTAGAGGTACATACCATAATAATCATCCTACCCACTCACAGCCAACGCGTTGCCTCCATGGTTACGTTACGAAGGCTTGAGTTTAGCCTTTTAAACATTTATGGAGCCCATACACACACAGCATTAAGATACACATTCATAGTTACATAAGCATGTAATAAGATGTAAATACTTATACATTTATGAATGTGAATTAAGTCTCCATATGAGTATGATGGATGGACTGTATTCTCACAACATACAGTAATGCTTTGATCTGTGATTCATAAATGATTCAAAGCAAACCACTTTATATAAACTTCTGCTGCAGAGACGGAACCATGATGGATCCATAAGTGCAAAATAAAGCCTTCAGCAGAGTAACTGAGTGCATTTAGTCAAGTACTCAAGTGCAAGTACACTTTTGAGCCACAAGTGCTTTACTTGAGAATACTATTTAAATTTTGGGGTGACCTCATCCTCTACATGTCAACAGACGTTTGTACAATTTGGGGAAACCTGATCAGGGTTGACAATCGGTTATTCTGCTTATTAATGAGCTGCTTACTAAAGAAATACAGAAATTTGCTCCATACAACATTTTTTAATTAATTTATAACTAATTAAAGCTTTCTCTGATACAAAAAAAAATATAGTCCCACTGCTTGGACTACGTAAACAATGAGAGCAGAGTCGAATGTACTAGCTGAAATAATACATAAAGGCAAAGTAAAAGTTCTGTGGTCATTAAACCAAATCCATAAGTGAAAAATCTATCTGAAGTATATCTACATACAACCAGTACAAAGCAGATCAATGTTATTTAGACTGTGTTATAATTATGTGCATGTGTGTATCTGTGCTCAGAGAGCCACTGCTGGATTAAGGAGGACAACACCTGAGTTAACCGACGGTAACCAGGACGACAGCAGCTTTGGTGGCCCTGTCAGCGACTCTCCCACTCCTACACAGTCAGCAGATCCAGTTACCATGGAAATCAGCTCATCGTTGCCGACAATAGACCTGGAAGCAGGAAACTTGGATCGCTGTCAAAGCCAGGATGCAGAGGAACTCCATCACCCAGAAGTCCATGGGGCACAGCAGGAGAAAGAGGAGGTTGCAGAGGAGGAGGAGGGCAGAAAAAGAAATGGAGACAAGCATGAGGCAGATGACGTCCTGTTTGAGATAAGAGAGATGAAGGCAGAAGGAGAAAGAGGTGAAGGAGCACAAGACAGAGAAGGAGAAGAGGAGGAGGATGGAGGAGAGACAGGAGAAAAAGAGGGAGGGAGAGGAGAGACAGGAGAAGGAGGTGGAGGGAGAGCAGAGACCGGAGAGGAAGATGGAGAGAGAGAAGAGGAGGATGGAGGGAAAGGAGAGAGAGGGGAGGAAGATGGAGGGAAAGTAAATAGAGGAGAGAAAGATGGAGGGAGAGGAGAGGAAGACAGAGTGAGAGGAGACAGAGGAGAGGAAGATGGAGGGAGAGGAGAGACAGGGGGACAAGATGGAGGAAGAAGAGACACGGAAGAGGAGGATGTGAATGGAGAGAAGACAGAGGGAGAAATGACAGAAAATGGCATCCAAGGAGGTTCTTGCATTCTTCCAGGCCTGGTCCTCACCTCGGACAGTCCACCGCAGGTTGTTAGTTCAAATCCCTGTGAGCTTTCACCGGTCTCCATGTTAGACGAGGGCTGGGGTCAGGACCAAGGTACCAGAGATGACCTTAGTGACAGTCACCTTAGCGATTGTCTCCAGGCAGAGCTCGCCATCGTGTACTCGGACAGCGATGCAGGGGACGACCAATGGGCGTCCATCGCTCCTGTCAATAACGCAGAAGAGGCCGGTGGAGATGGCTTCTGTAACGGCGAGAGTAAGGAGGAGGAGACAGGAGAGAGGGAGGAGACAAAGGAAGGGGATACAACCGATAAGACGAGAGAGGATGAAGAGCAGAGGAGGCCGAGGAGAGACGTTCTGGTGCGTTCTCCTTCAATGAGCTCCTCGGCCAGCTCCACCGACCCCGACAGGAAAGTAAGACTCTCTCACCACTTGGTGTGTGCAGCGGTAGAGCGCGGGCTGGAATTTACACAATGTCATAATGAATCCAAAATATAGTAATCGTCAGGGAAATTAGACCCAAACTAGGTCACTTACGTAGTTCATGTTGAAGTAGCATCACGGTGGATTTGATTTGATTTAGTACAGAAAAGAACTAGAAACATTATAAACAAATTCTTTAAACGTGAAAGGAGAGGCACACCTGGTGGACTACGGTCCTCTCTGTGGGGAGTGGGCACGTTCTTCCCAGGTTTCCTCCAAAGACGTGCAGCCTAGGCCATTTGACCCCTCAATGGACGGGATGTTGGATGGATGGATGGATAGATGGATGGATGGATGGATAGATGGACGTTTAGTCGAGTGACATGAGATTTTAATCCTGACCACCATCTTGTCCCTCAGGTTCCTGCAGACTTTTGCATCCAGCAGGAGGCCCACAGTGAAAACGTTTCCACTGAGCACGTTGACTTTCTGTTCGCCCGGCAGCAGTGGAGAAAGATGGAGGAGGAGGTGAAATGCCAGCGCGTCCCCCAACCAGGGCTCCGAAGTCAGGGGAGCTTCCACGGCACCCACACGTCACTTTACCCCCCCAGTCGGAGCCCACGGGTGAAACAGAGGTTTGGAAAACAGCAGCACTACTCGATACGGAGGTCATCCCAGACCTCACGGAGATCTACGGGGCCCTCCTAGTTAGATCCAAACTAGCACTGCTTTAATGTCTTTACCTAACAAGTATTTGGTTTTAAAACTGAAAAGTGACATTAGCATCTACATCCCTAAACATCTCATAATCCCTGTGTCACGTTTCACACTTAACTCTGCTACCATGTAGCTAGCTAGGATGCTAAACATGCTGCTACCATGTAGCTAGCTAGGAGGTTCCACTCTGCTACCATGTAGCTAGCTAGGAGGTTCCACTCTGCTATCATTGTTTATGCAGCAATGTAGTTGGTATGCTAGCACAGAGTAACAATAATGGGACTATTTAACTCAGCATAATTAGGATTACATTCATTTTAATCAAATGTACTCCAATGTGCTTGGTTTACTCC
>OMNV01012789.1:0-25749 GCA_900303265.1 Brotula barbata
GAGCTTTGCGCATAAATCAATCAACTTTTACGCACGTGTAGTTTGTAAAATGCAATGCAATTCGGATCCATCTTCGTGAATATTATATTACATTATATTATATTATATTATATTATATTATATTATATACAAGGATCACAGAATCATGAAAATTGGGTGAATTAAAATAGACACTTGTACCGTTAAACATACAAACTTTAATCACTGTTTTAATCAAACTGAAGGCAATCAACATAAAAAAAATTAAAAACAAAAAAAAACTAACGGGTGTTTGGCGATACGTTGATATCTGTATGAGAGTGGTCTGCTATTTGCATTTTTTGCATTTCAGGCTAATTAGTGAACACTGACTCTCTTGTTTGCCAAATCTATCCGAATGCATGCAAAATGGATAAAATGTATTTTATAACATTTCCACAAATGTCTGTTGAACCCATTAAGGACTTTCACTTTCTACTGGGTTTACAAGTGATTCATCAGTCATGATGATTGCGGCCTTATTTGATCAAGTCAGAATTTGACGAGATTGCTAACTCTTTGACCACTAAATCACTGGAACTGCTCCGTTGATGACATCACTCATTGT
Organism: Brotula barbata; assembly: GCA_900303265.1. Taxonomy (NCBI): domain Eukaryota; kingdom Metazoa; phylum Chordata; class Actinopteri; order Ophidiiformes; family Ophidiidae; genus Brotula; species Brotula barbata. The sequence goes on from OMNV01012789.1 coordinate 587, forward strand.
CATAGGAAGTAATTCAAATGATGTGTCTGTCAGTGAGTGCTTTGGTGTCTGCATGTCTTAACTGTCACGACCTGCTCACACACCCTCAGATATTTATTCTAATATTTAAGTTTGGCCAAAATGTTAGATCTGTTGTGTGTAGATTGCAATTAAAAAAAAATAACTTTGACCCTCGGACATCATGTAAGAACACTACATAAAGTGCCTTCAGAGAGTATTCAGACCCCTTCACTCTTCCCACTTTTTGTTATGTTACTGTCATTTTCTAAAATGCTTTTATTCATTTTTTCCCTCCCCAATCTACACCCAATACCACATAATGACAAATGATTTTTTGCAGATTTAAAATTAAAGCCTTGGGGCCCTATTAAAGTGATCTATGCCACAAAGTCTGGCGCACGGCTGCGCTCGGTGCTCTGGGGCATGGCCAAGTCCGTTTCACTAGTTAAGCGGCACATTTTCTCAGCAAGGTGCTGGGATAGGATTTAGTCACCTAATAAGTCATGGGCATGTTTTGAACCGAACATAATGTGAACCAATCAGAGCGTCACCTGCCATCCCCTTTAAAAATCATATGTTCCTGGATGTGGTTCATTGTTATTTTGATGGTGGAGTCTAGACAAAGAACTTTGAGGCAACAGGGCAGACAGATTTGAAACAGATTAGCTTGTGCTCGAGGTGAAAGCGCGCGAGCAGATCTCAACCACCATCAGAACAGAAGATTTTGTTGGACTTTTTAAGATGCAGCCCACAGAAGACAGTCCACAAATGTATATTTCAATATCAGCAAACACATCATTGTGTTTATTTTCAATTTGTGTAGTAGTTATATCCTCAAAAATGCTAATCGATTTGCAAACAATTCAAGGCATTTTCACTCAAATTTCTGGATTATTTGCATGAATACGGCTATTATCTGACATCTACACCGCTTGTAGGATATATTTCAACTAACAAAATCTCAATATTCATCCAAAGGTAGAAGGACGGGTATGTGCTTTTCATCTGTGTGTCGTAATTACACCTCTTCCAGTGTGTGTATTTTGAGTCCCCTCCCCCAGCTGACACATGTTTCCCTATATGGAGTTCACTCCTGGAGAAGATGGGGTGTAACTTTTCTGTCAGACAATAGAAGGGGACATGAGGACATAAGACATAACTGTGGAACACAATGTGTCGTTTAACACCGGTCTCAGTGTGTGACTCAGTCCCATTTTTATTCAGTTTACTATTTTTTCCATACCTATTTAAATAGATTATCTAAATAAAATGCATCAGTAGGCGTCTCTGTGTCGAACAAGCAGAATGCATGCGCGTAATGAACGTGCGGCACATGTGAATACTGCGCTGATTAGAAAGGGGAAAAACACGCTGCAATAATAGACTTGCTGCTCAGGCGCGTTTTGAGTTGGTTTAAAGCGTAAACGTGCTCAAGCATTATACTATATATACGCTTGCATCGTATAGTCTTTCAAGATAGCTCATGAAACTCACCAAACTGAAGTACGGGTTGTGTGTGACTTTGTTAGCTAACATCAGAAACGTTCTTATTGATGGCTGTTTGCCGCAAAGAACAACATATCAAGCGCACGTTCAACTGTAGAGTAAATTGCGCCATTTTAGTTTTTTATTGTGCCATAAAATTCAGATTTCAGTAAACAAAGTGACACGATTAGACCAGCGTTGGTGTAAAGTTAATGTCGGTGTAACCATTGTAGCCACCAGCGATCGTGTGATGAGTATGTAGTTCTTTAGCGTCAGCTCAGCTGGTAACGCTTCTACTCAATGTTGTGGTTTCTCGTGTGTTAATTCTGGGGGGAAAAAAACAAAAATGTCTCATTAAATAAATGGAAATCATTAAATTGTTGTATGATATTGGTTTAGATTCACCATGAATGTATCTGGGATGACCTCCTGCTGCTGCACATGATGAGGAGCCAGCGGAGCCTGTCAGGCCTCCTCAGGGGAGTCAGTGCAAAGTACCATGATAGGTGAATTCTGGCTGGTCCAGGGGTTGGGAAATTTGATTTGATTTACCATCAAAGAACATGAGAAAAGTCACAGAAACTTGTTCATTCAAAGCAGCTCACAGAAATATACACCTATTTGCTAATTTTCTGTATTGTCCTGTGGATCACAACAGATTTACCAGTAAAAGAAACTTCAGCCGGGAGGAGTTTTTCCAAATTAAAACTCATAAAAACATATCTTAGGTGATGTTGGTCAGGGATCCCTCCGTCCCATTCCAGATCATGAATCGGCCCCACATTCCTGCCAGGTCATTGCGTTCTGCTGTTGAGTAATGTGTCTTGACTCTCTCACAGTTTGGCTGAAAGTCGCTCGTTAGAACCTTTTCCTTCACTGTTACTAGGTGGGGAACAACTTTCTTACTGCCACTCACACAATCGATCCATCAATGAAGCACACAAAAACTCAACTTTGCCACAAGCACTTTACTCCCACTTAGAAAAGGGAGTAGCATGGGGGCAATCTTGCTTAGTGGCTACTAACTCGACTGCCTAGCACTTTGTGGCCAGCTCCTTGATTTAGGAAACTGCTTGTTTTGTTTCTCACCTGTCAGTCGTGTGAATAAATGCAAGAAATGTAAATATTTCTCTACGTTGTTGTTGTCCACCTGTGATTTCACATGATTTTGAACAGACCCACACCTGGATATGTAAAGTCTGTGTTAATGCACAGATCGGGGGAAGGATACAAAAGAAATCTGCAGCACTGAAAGTACTCAAGAACACAGAAGCCTCCATTATTCTTAATGGAGGAAGTTTGGAGTAACAAAAACTCTTTCTAGAGCCGGCCACTCTGCCAAAACGGGTGATCGAGGGAGAGAAGGGAAGTCAGGCAGGTGTGTAAGAACCTGAGGCTGTAATAAGGAGGCAAACAGTAGAGAAAAGAACATATTTACAGATGTAAAATAAACATGTTACTAACCAAATATATTGTTTTTATTTGAAAATGAAACAGCATGCATAAATAAAATAAACTACTCCATAAGCCTAGATTCTGAGATGCTTGCTTGACTTTTGGTATAAGATGAAACAATGAACCCCTAGAATCACGCAAAAACTTAAAGCCATAAGCTTGAAAGTTGAACCTGCAGCCACGGTCTTGTCCTGTCTGCCTGTCACGTTTGTGCCCGTGCTTGGAATTAATGATTGATATGAGAGCGATGCAGCTGCGCCTGCTTCGACTGGATCGACCCGGAAACCTATGCAAACTGTGATAGGATCTGTTTTATGGTGGAATCGTGTGCCACAGAAATGGCACACAACTGCTTACCACGCTTTGAAGAAGTCAACGAGTTTCAGCCTGACTGTTCCAGCTGTTTGTGGTCATATTGAGATCAACTGCAAGGAGAAATTACTCATTTTCACTGAAAACAAGCAGCAGTGCACTTGTCATTCATAAATGAACACTTTTTGCCTGACTGACTCCATCTTGATTCCAAGAGGAAAGGATGTATCCGTACGTGTCCAAAATAATTATATTTTACAGGTTTTGTTACATAGTTGGAGATACAAAATCTCACTAACCCCGTGATTCCTTGCATATTAGGAATAAAATGTACGGAACATCATCAACTCAGTGAGTGTGTGTGTGTGTGTGTGAGCAAACACTCCAACCTTCACCTGCTCCTGTCACAACTGGTTGCTTCCCATAGTGACTTTTATAGTTTTGGAAACAAGCATAGAATCCTTTTCTGCTTGCTTAAATCTAGATACACGCCTAACAAAGTGCCCATAAAACTAAATATAAACCTGTTGATAGTCCTTGCTGTAGGGAGGAGAGTGTGTGGCAGCAACGTTTGGTAAAATCCAGCAAATCATTGCAATATGTGAAACGCCATGTGCAGAGAATGTGTGTATGAGAGAGAGAGTGCATTCCTTTGTTCCATCGAGATGCAGAACAGAAAACCTCTCTGGTGAAACTTTAGTGTGATCATCTCTGAGATTATTGTGAGTCATTTTGCTAATTTTATCAACGTGATTGTTGAACACGGGTGTTCAGATTTTGTCTTTCTTGCATCTGCAGGGTGTGACTATTACTGCACGAGCGTATTCTTTCATCACATTTCTCCCCTTAGCAACCCAACTGACAGCACTTCAAACGCTCCCAGATTCACAGCCTGTTCTAATCTAGTCCATATGGAAGTGAAGTGTTGGGACTCTATCACATGGGGGCAGTAGAGATTGAGATTTTCCTTTTAGTTTCTGTCCTCTGGCTTTCTAAACTGTATTTCCTCTTTGGTGATACTTTGGGGCTTCATCACTAGTATAAGACATAAGTATAGAAATGTAAGTAAACTACAGAGCATTTCAGAAACTTTTTAGCAACTTTCAAAAACATCCAAACATCTCAAATGTTTCACTTCTGGACGGAAGAAAGAAAAAGTTTCAACCATAATCTGTGGTGTTAAAAAACTTCAGGTTTTAAATATTTTTGTCTTGACTGACAAAATTGATTTACTTAGAAAGAAATGATTGAGGCTCCGGTGAATACAGTGGCAGTATTCACTTTGGTGTTTCGGTGACAATGAGTGTGAGAATAGTCAGGATTGAGGGAACGATGAAGGGAGCAAAGTACGGATCCCTGTTGCAAACATTCCCCACAGGGCTCAGGACCTCAGATGACCCCAGAGCCACACAGTCAAGAGAATGCAGGAGTGGTCTAGGGACAAGTGTGACTGTCCTTAAGTGGCACAGCCAAAGACCAGATTTTAACCGGAATGATCATCTCTGGACAAACCTGCAGGGAACAGTCAGCTTCATTTTTTATTATTATGGGGTACAGTTTATAGATTTATGAGGCGAAAATGATTTTAAGTCATTTTATATAAAAAGGCTGTAACATAAAATGTGCATAAAGAGAATGTATGCATGAGTATGAATCATAAATCATGACTGCTGAAATTTAAAAACTTAAAGAACTTGTAAAAAAAAAGAAAAAAAGAACCATTATGAGGCAGAAAGCGTTGAAGTGTTTCGGTCCAATCACAGGGTTTGCTTTGTTCAAGTTCAGTCTAAAGATGGCAGTAGAGGTCTAAATAAATTAAAACCTCAGTCTTCACAGCCTGAGATAAATTGGAACCATCAGACAACAGCAGTCATTAATTTATTCAGTGTTTTTAATTAATCCACTGATGAATTTTCCTTACTTTCACAAATATCTCCTTTGGCAATACTGATAATGGATTTCCTCTTTTAGTCGGCAATATCATTTTCATTATATACACAAACCCGAGGAAACGGCTCCAAGGATTTACAATTTATTTGTTTATTATAAACGACTTCATGTCAGCATAAAGAGATCTGGACGTAAAGCCAGTGTTTGGTTCTGTTAATTCAGGTCTGGGTCATGGAGGCAGATGGCCCATGTCCTCCAGCTCTTCTTGGGGCATCCCAAGATAGTACCAGACCAGATGGGACATAAAACCCCTAAAGTGTATTCTAGGTCTGTAGTGGTCTGATCCCCAGCCAGTCGGATAGAACAGAAATACCTCTCGACTAGTACGAAGGCTCTAAATTTCATTATTTACCTGATCCAGAACAGGTGGAAGTTCTCTGCACTGTTTTCTCTTTTGTCTTCTTCATGTCTTCTCACTGTGGCAGCGTCTCTTCGCTGTTCTTTCCCAGATGCTGAGGGAGGCCGGTGGATCTGCAGGCCCTGCCCATATCTAGAGTTACACAGTAACCAGAGATCCAGAGGAGGGGGGCGGACTGAGGGAGGGGCAGAGCAACAGAGGGTCATGGTGTGTGTGTGTGTGTGTGTAGTGAGACAGGATAAAGAAAGGAAAAGAAAAGAAAGAAAAGGGGTGTGAGGACTTGGTGTGTGTGTGTGTGTGTGTTTGGGAGGGGAGGACCTGAGGGAGTTGCCAAAGTTTTCAAAGTGCGCCGCACGCTTTGTCCCAGTTTGCAGAGCTCATGCATGCACACTTACCCAGTCACTCAGATGAAGATGAACACACACACACAAACACACACATATATGCTCTCCCACAAATGTTTGAATAAAAACAGAGGCGCTGTTTGTGTTTCATTAACATCCCCCTCCTGGTCTAATGCCGGACTTTGGACTTGAATGGAAGGAGGGACACGAGAAGAGAAGAGAAGAGAAGAGAAGAGAAGAGAAGAGAAGAGAAGAGAAGAGAAGAGAAGAGAAGAATGGGATAAAAAGCGTCAAAAGGCAAACTAAACCTTCCAGTGGACAGACATGAGCAGAGATCGACTTACCCGGAGATTGCTGCTACGTGTAGGCATTCTGCTCACTGCTGTGTGTGTGTGTGTTCATGTGTACCTGGAGATGGGTTGGAGGGTGGCTCCTGCACCCTTCGCCCCGGGACGTCCCACCCAGTCCATTGAGCGCCGGGTCCAACAAAGCTGGAGCAAACAGGTCACACCAGGGGAGCAGGACAGGAGCATTAAAAGGAGGATTTCCTACGTTCGGACAATAAAGAAGGAGAAAGCAGCTGGGAGGAAGGATGGAGGCACAGAGGACACCGCATTGTGCTGCCCACCTGTTCGTCTGCACAGAAAGGTCAGTTGATGCTCCAACCACTTTTGATCTCTTAATAGCTGTGATGTCGAGTTACCCGACACCAAATCCATTTTGTTGGAAGTCAATAAAAATCTTTCAGTGCATCTCCCAGAATCACTGGCTGAAAAGCTCAGTAATCCCCGGGGGGTGATGGAGGAACGTGTGGGTAGCAGAATCAATGCACGGTGAACACCTCTGAAGATGAGTCGTTGAATCTGTCCCTGGGGTTTCTGCTGCGACAAAGCTCCTTAAATGTATTTTTCATAAACCATTAAAGGGGACATAAACTTCAGAGCCTCTGAACTCCCAACGTTTATTAACCTCTTACACTCATCCACCCGTGGCCCATCTTCAAAAAGAGAGGCTATTGTTTTAAATACGATAGCAAAAGTAGCAGGATGAATTCTGGGGATGAGCTGTATAAAGCCTTAAGGAATAAAGAGAAGTTGAAGAGAAATGTCTTAGCTTGTCATGGTTGTGTGGTAAAAACATCAAAGTTTATAACATTAAACAGGATGCAGCAAAACAGGCAGAGGTTTGTGTTGAGGCTGAAAAGTAGATCTTTTTAAATCATAAATATCGAATTTCCAAGATTTTTTATGCCTTATACTTAATTATGAATGGGAGATGTGAAAAGTGTATCTAAAGTCCTTTAAGTAAATCTATTATCATGAATTATGATTCATTTACTAGTGTCTAAGGGGTTAATGCCTTATTCTTCTCATTTTCATGAAAGACTCAGAAACAGAAATTACAGGAACAATCTTGGCACATGAGCAGACGGTTGTTCTACGCTAACTAGAAACATTCAGTCCAACTCTTGATGTTCTTGGTAAGAATCAGATTTTTGTGTTAAATCTTGTGGGAACACAAAGTCAAACTGCATATTCGGCCTCACACCGAACACACAAAGTAAACAGACTTGACTCTGATGTCATACGGACACACACTCAGGTACAGCAAAGGTCTATTCAGACTTAACATCAATCAGAGCAGGCGCAACCATTCATTTCCTCAAGCGCACACACAAACACAAACGCTCAATCCTTGACCCGAGAGCATTGCAGCGGTCCATCAACCAAGACTTATTTTCTAAGATGTCAATAAAACACTGATTTTCTTTACTAAACTGTCCAACTTTTATGTTGAATTTAGAAAGAAAAAGTTTCATAAGTACGTGTTCACAATGCAATACATAGCAACCACCTAGCAACCCCCTGGCGACTGCACTTGAGCAGGTTGCATATGAAAAATTCCTGACATCATTTCACTTTGATAATGTATTCGTGTTTGTTTTACCAGCTTGGCTAATGACATTTTTGCCACAAGGCATTAAGATAATTGGTTACGTTGGACGTGTTTGGCCAATTGGCATCCATCAATTGGACTCCAAATTAAAATGTGTGTTCTGCCGTAGTAATGTTCTGTTGTCAAAATTCACTTTTTATCAGTAAAGACCTGATTGTAGAGCTCTCTAATTAAATGGAAATTGAATGAATGGAAATTGTAAAATACAACCCTTGATAGTAAACAAAGAATTATGGACGTCAACAATGTGAATTCTTAAAAATAAATACTGAATTTGTAATTTCTATTCTTATTAGTAGAAATGTGATTATGGATCAGGTTCTAACTCTAACCTGCACCACTTCTCAGTCCCTCTCTCTCTCCCTCACACACACACACACACACACACACACACAGTGAATCCCTCTCCCTCTCCCCTATATGTCCACAGAACGTAGAGCAGCATCGGTGCTGTATTTTATGAAAACCTCCTCTGGGTCACTGCACCCCTCGGGGGGTCACGAGCTGGCCACCTGTGTGCAGTCAACATTACTCACCCCCATGTGCTTACACTCCCACCTCTTAACACTAAATATGTCACATAAGGTGGTCTGCAGGTGTCCCTAATGAAATTTGTTCATCATATGTGGCTCTGATTTCCCTCCCTCACTCGCTCTCCACATACAACATTTCTTATTTCTACAAAGCGCCGCAGAATTTGCCCGTTGGAATTGTAAGAGCTGAGAATCTGAACCAGAGGTGTGAATTTGTGACTTCAGTATATATTTGTGTGGGTTTTGTCACACAAAATTAAAAACGCTGCTCTTATATTTGAGCAACAGATCAAAAAATAATCACACTTATAGGTGGTGATGAAACACATCATGGTTAATGACTCGAAGATATTTATAGATAATATACAGTCTTCATCCGTGAGGATGATCACAAACGTCTTCCTCCTCTTTTAAATATCACACCACACACTGATTAGTATGTGCCAATATATCTGCTTTATCACCTCTTTAACACTGGCCCGATTGTGCCAGTTAAAAATAGGACTTTCATATTCACATTTAATGTGCAGCCAGAGCTACACAATGGGTGATGGGTTTGATTACATTTCAGAAATGAATGCCATTAATGCCACTTCAATGAAATATGGATGAACTATTGCTCTTCTTTTCCTTTATTCATTTATAGAATCAACTTTTAAGCTGAAATGTGTAATGTTTTCCATAGCAATAACATTAGCATCCACCCAGAGCACCATTATAACCTCCCAACTAACCCAATCGTCATGGCAACCAGGCCAGCAACCCAGCAGAGCTCCACTCCAACTGTCTGACAACACCTGACACCATAAAACAGCAGCTATTGTGGTTACCTGGTGGTTAGTCGATGACATTTTCACCACATAGCAACAATGTGAATGAACTCTAACCTCTGCTGCACATCACTGTTGATGTTTGTCTTAAGGATTCGAGCAAAATTAAGTTGCGAAAAATTAGTAAAATTTGTCAGTAAGGGTCCAGGTCTACTGGAGACTCATTCACCAAGTTATTGCGAAGAGACGCAGCACAACAGACTGTTTGATAAAGTCTGTGTCTCTTAATACACAATGTGAAGCATCTGTTTCAATAATAACCAAACCACACACACACACACACACTCACACGCAGACAGGACATGCACTGATGACTCAGCCTGCTGACTTTAATATACTGATAAACAGACACACTCTCATACACACTTCTCTTGAACATATTTCCATCTCTGTACCCTCAACAATTTTAACCTTATCAGCTTTGCAAAAGGAGAGCAGCTGTTGGCTGCTTTAAAAGTCACTAGATAACAGGGTATGCTAATTTAATTGACTGAGGCCTGGTGTCCTGAACACGCTGGGAATTAAAGCAGCTCTTTGAGCTCTTTGTCTAGAAGCACTTTTCAAAATGGGTTCTACGTCCAAAGGCTCCAAACTCCAACTTCACCATTATTCAGACTTTATTTCAATCTTTTCCACCTGTCTGTCAATCAGTCAATCAATCAAACTTTTATCACGCTAAATTTGACCTTTTATAGCACATCAAAGTGCTCTCCATGGTACTGTATACCCCAAAACCTGGAGAAAAACCAAATCTAATTTAAGTGATAATATAATTTTTATCAAATCAAATATCTGCTCGTATGCTAAAAATTCAAGAGAAAATATTAATTCTGATAACAAACTGTGATAGAAAAGGCACAAACACTTCCTTCATTTCAAGCATTTTTGTTTGATCTCCAACGATTCATTTTAGTAACCTTCAATATCCTTTACAATTCTCTTTATCCTGGACACGTTTTGTATCATTTTAAAAAGATCTCTCAAAAATGCCTCTGACACAATTTCATTCTATTCACTTTCACTCAAATTTAACAGGAAGCTTTACAATGATAGCTCCACTGGTGATTACCTCAGGGTTTAAGGGATTAGTAATACACTTACATTTAAATTAAGGGAGAGCAGCAGAGCGCGTAAGTAAAACAGCTGAAGATGATATCAGGGATAAGAAAGCTCTACGATACAACAGAGAGTTGCTACTTTTAACCCCTGAACCCAGTCAGAGCTTTTATGTTGAACTGGGACCAAACTCTGCTGTTAAACACGTCAATCTGGACTCACCAGTGCCAGGCCTCATTAGTGGCAGTGGTGCACAAGTACCCGGCCTGAGGGTGCTTAAAAAACCTGGATCGGACTCACAACGTGTCCTAAATTTAGCAGAAAGGGAAGAGTACAAACAGATGTAACTATCCAAGCAATAAAACAACAAACAAACAAACAAACAGTTCCAAAAATGGAGCACACGATGAACACGTGCACCCACATGCTGACCGTCAACAACAGCATCTATTTGATTCGCTGTGGATAATCAGAGCTAGTCTAGTTTGTAGTTGGTTCAGATTTTGTTCCAACCACAATGAAGAATAATATTATTTTTGTTATTTTTTTCACATTTCCTCATCTTTTGCACCGCCGTGAGAAGCTCTGACAGCTTAAGCTCGGTTTGCTCTCTCGTCAAATTCACTGTCAGATACGTAGTAGAGTTACTATAGAGAGAGAGAGGCCTGTCCTCTGTCAATGGTACCATTCACGTACTTTAAACACTTCCATCCATTATCATACGGATCAATGCCCTTATGTCTCAGCGCCCCTTTTTCCACGACATCCCATTTCGTAGTGAATGAAATTTGGGAGCACAGTGGTGCTTTTCTTGATGAATTCATGCCCAGCATTGAACATTTCTCTCCTATAGGCAGGCTGTCATTCACACGTCACACACACTCAGCCTCAAAGCCATCGGGCGACGCAACGCACACTGCTGATCACGGCCGAGTGGAACCACGGATCTTGGAATCAGACAGGCGTTCCAGTTTTGAGAGCGTTTATAACATGAAGCGCTATGACAGTCCATCAAAATGATCATTCAGAGATCATTTTTGTCAAACAGTCAAACCAGTAAAACTCAGCCTCAGGCAATAAACGTTTGCACCAGAGCTTGAAATGATACACACCATAAATCTGGTTGCAGCCTGGAGCTTCAACCTCTCGCACACACTTATCAAGTTAGTAGATCAGTTCAAGATTTCAATGTAAGAGCGCGTAATTAACTCCAGGCTATGTTTGACGAGGTTCATATTTGTTTAACATTTTTACTGAACCAAACACAACTTCAAAGATAACAAATGTGTTTTTGCTGCGTGTGTAGACATTGTGCGTGCTTTGTTTTCGTTAGATGCTGATTTGGTGCAGTGAGGCTCAGTGAAATCAGTGAGGGAGGAGTTTAACTTAGAAATGTAATAATCCTGCTCACACCAACCAAGAATAAATCGCGACCCTTCTTCCAGACTCTCTGTGAAAAATACCACACGTCCAAATTTCCTCATCGTTCTTACCTGAATTCAAAAAGGACACTTCCACAAAAGGAATATTTGTTTTTTTTCTCTTTTTCAGGGACAATCTAACGGATTCATACAAGGAGTCGGTGAAAGAGAGGATACTCACACGGCCTTGTGAACTCTTAAGTCACTGTTGAGATAAAGCTGAACACTTTTTAATCAGTTAATTGCTTGCACAAAAACAACCGACAAGCCGGAGCTGCTTGCACTTTAACTTTCCCCTTAAAATGATTTCTTTTAATTAAACAGTACACATGAATTTCATTGCGAGGCAACTATTCATTACTGTGGTTGAAATGAGCATCGGTGTGACTAAATGAATCCTGGGCTCCTGAACATTAATTAGTTGTGTGTTGGGGCTGAAGCTGGAATAGAAAAGGACACTTTGTGCTTTGTTGTTCCAACCACTACGAGCCAGCGTGGGGAGCCCAGCGGAATTTCAAACGGACAAACTCGGTGACCTTGGTCGTGTCTCGGAAAACTGAACGGGCTTTGGTCAACAGAGGGAGAAGGTGATGGAGTGGGAAAGAGGGGGAGGGGCTGGACTTCTGTAATCCCAAAGATGTGACTGAGTCAGTTGATAGGCAGATTTAATCTATGGTTGGGAAGCAGGGCGAATCAGGAGAAATCAGCAGCTGGGGAAAGTGACATGTCACCCGTGTGGCACTCCTCCTACACTGCCCTCCCCCCCGCTGCTGGGGCTGAAAATCACAATATGGGTTGCTGAATTTGTCAAGTGAGGCTGGTCTATAATGTGAGAAGGCCCATTAAATCCACCCAAAGTCATCTAAACAGCCCCAAACTGCCTAAATGTACTCAATTACCAATTTATTTACAAGTGCTAAATTTAATGGGCCTCTTCACATTAGTATCCCATGAATAATTAACTAATACCGTGGAGAAAAGGCATTTAAAAACTCTCATAATATCTAAATTTATCACTTTTTAAAATCCCTAAATCCATTACAGTAGCCTTACTTTTTAAAGCTTTGATATCTTCTAATTTCCCTTCAAATTCTCTTCATTCTAGATCATTTTTCACCTTGTGGCCCTTGTCTGGGTTACCACAGAAACACACGCCTCCAATTAATCATCAGACTCCATTTTCACCTAACTTGAGTGAGATTTATTTAACCTTATTTGATTAAATTCTCTTAATTTTAGATGCACAAGGTATCATTTTATGCAGATTTTCCCAGCATGCATCCTGATATATTTGGTATCTGTGAAACTTTGGCCCTTTCACTCGAAGTTTGATTAAAAAGCTCTTTGGACAACAGGGAAATTAAGATGTTTAGTCATATCCCTGCTTCAATTTTCTACACCTTCACACTAACATCACATCCCTCCTTGCAAGTGCACCCAACGCCAATCCCCACCCCCTCCCGAGGCACGGTGTGTGTTGCTCAGTGCACGATTAGAATCTAAATCCAGCCAAATGAAACAGGCTGGAATCTGTGTCACGTTATGGGGCGAAAACACAAAGAAACCTTTCAAAGTGCCCGTCAGTCCTCTCCGTGAGCTTCAGAGCTAAGTGAGGGTTTAAACACGCTAACATGAGAAACAGCTGAGAGACTGAATCATCGCAATACAGAGAACTTCATTTCATTTCGTTTTACTGTGGGGGCACCACACCCCGGTTAGGGTCCCATATCTAACCGGAGTTGTCATAACTGTTGCTGTGAGGCTTGGCAGACCACCAGAGCAGAGTAAAATAACAGCACATCCTTCAGCTTGTTATTCTGGATTTAAGATGCAGCTCCTCCACACACGGTCCGTCTCAGAGGAGATGATCAAAAGCACATGGACAGACAGAAGCCACTCCACGCACTTCAGCTTACAGAGTGGAGAAACAGTGGGCCCGTTGTGCGAAGTTGCTATCGGACAAAGACGCCCACTGGCCTGGGGAATAGTCGGCGTCAAACTGACAGGTCCAGAGTCCTGATCTCACAATACTCCCCTCAGACACCGACGTCTAGTTTGGAACATTCCAAAAGGTTCTCATCCTCCCTCCACGCTCATATCAATGAGTGCATTGACCTCTGAAACAGACCGCCCCTGCTCCCAGCGAGGCCTTTCACCCCCACTGCCCATACATGTACACGTACACTTAATGCTTCTTTTTGTGGCTCCGAAAACTTTGTTTGTGTAGCAGAAACCAATTTCAGTGGCGCTGGTCATGAACTTCGCTACCTGTCTGCACTCATCCCTGGAGAGTCCAACCTGAGGACCTACACAGCGTTTAACCCTTTAACCCTTTAAACACCGTGAATGAATTGGTAATTGAGTCCACTTTAAGGCAGACAGTCTGGAGTTATTTAAAGAATTTTGGATACATGTAATGGCCCAAGTTTTCACTTTAATAACAAATACATCATGTAGAAAGATTAGATTCGATTTGTCTTTATTCTGGACGTGTTGTGTTTATACAGATTTCCAAAGATTGCCTCTTGATTTATTTGGTATCTTAGTTCAACTTTGGCCATTTCACAAGATGAACATGAACATGAGTTCACAATAAGTCCAACAGTTCAGCATCAGGTCCTCTAAAGCTCTGGTCCATCTTCATAAATGGTGGATTTTATTTCAAACTCTAGTAAAATGCCCGAAGATACCAAAAGTGTTGCATTTGTGGAAATCAATATGAAACGATCTGGGATAAAGACTATCTTAACCGGAATTAATAAAGCTATAACTTTAAAAGTAAAAATAAGGGTTAGGAGATTAAAAGAAATCATAAATATAAACATTATGAAGTTTTATGCCTTTTCTATGTGGGTGTTTGCAGTAAAGTGTACTCAATTATCATCTAATTTACTGGTTTTTACTGGATTAAAGAGCTTACCGTTGCTTTATATAATGTTCAAAAACACTCCGGCTCTTCATCACTGTTTGGGAAACATTATTTATCTCTTTCTGTTTGTGTGTGCGTGTGTGTAGTTGTGAGTATTTCTGCTTTCGTGTTCATATTGACGCTCATCACAATGGATTTTTAATGAGTACAAAAGAGATTTATAAGGGAATTCAAAGAGATGAGGGATAAAATTAGCCATGAACAGAAGCTAAGCCCCATGGAGCCTCTAGTGTTGACTAATAACTTTGGCAGGACACTAATTTAGGGACTCCTCGTCCCTCCCTCCATCCCTGTGTGGCTCTCTCTCTCTTTACAGGAAGTCAGTGTCATATGGAGCTCAGCTTGCTCCTTCTGCTTCTCAGTATTAGACATCAAACACAGATCGCACGTCTGGGATAATGTCCAGGAAGACACGCTCACGCTTGCATAGACACGTGTACACGAACAGACACACACAGAGGTTTTAACTGCAGGCGGACTAGCCAATAACACTCCATCTGTCCCAAGTCTATAGCCAAAAGGGCTCGAGTCAAACACAAAGCCACGAGACTTCAAAGCAGCTGCGAGAAATATTTCCACTCTCTCCCAAGTATTTGTGAATACACACACGTGAATGGGGAGAAGTTACCGTTATCCCACAGGCGAGTGGGTTTCCAAGGCAACAGTCAGTTCAGCAGATGTTTGAGATGACGGCGTGTGCTATAACAGGTCTGCATGGCGGGCGTGTGTGTGAGCGTGTGGGTAGGTGGGTGTGTGAGAGAGAGAGAGAGAGAGAGAGAGAGAGAGAGAGGGAAGAGAGAGAATCAGATAGATTGAAGTAGTTGTTGTGTGAGGTCAATGTTACAGCGACATATTAAAGGCAGGTGTCGTCAGCAGCTACAGCCATACAAATGAATGGTCCTCAGTCAGATAGGTTTATCTAGAAACCACACACTTGTCATAAATCTTTTAGTGGCACGGCTTCATTTTTTGAATGCCGTCGCAATCATGCACAAACTGAAAGACATTCTTGACCTTAAGTTGTTATGTCAGGTTAAGAAAAATGTGTCATTAGGAAAATAATTGAGTGAAACTTATTCAGTAACCGATCATTTACGCCTTCTTGTTTGGTCTTTAACAAAATATAGATTCTCAGCCAACACACACACAACTGACAGCAGATTGCTGATCAACAGCTCCCATAATTCCACGCTGAGTCAGTTTGCCAATGACGGCGATTTGGCCCAGAGCTCGGTGTTTTCTGTCCAGTGTGTCTTATGACACAGGACCGCCCACGTTATATTCCCTGAATGTCAAGTCAGACGCTATTTCTGACAAATATGGAGAAGTACGAAAATTTTTAAAAATCATTTGAACGACTTTTACAACTAAAACCGCTTGTAAAATAAGATTTGAATTTGATCTTGTTTTTAAGGCTCATCGCTGTGACACGTCCTCAAGACGAAATGCCAGAGCAACAAGAGGAATCTGTTCGACGCATGTAGGAAAACATTTGTTTTGACAGAGGCCAAGAGTGTGTGTCCTTGTCCCCGTCCCTGCAGTATGTGAAGCAGCAGCTCCATCACTGTGTGTGAATGATGCTGTCAGGCTTTCATCCCTTATAAAGAATGCCCTCATTTCTATTTGCACGCAACAGAGCCGAAAGCGGTTTAATTTGTACTGAGTGCGTTACATTTATATATTATTTATGTGTGCATATAGATTGTGTCTCATTCGGAGCGGTTTGTCCTTGACGCTCCTGTAAAGTCTGTTTTGTTATTGTCCCGTGGAGCTATAATTCACCAAGTGTCGTCGTTTCAGTCAGTCGTTCGCTTCTCGTAGGCCGTGCTGCTACAAATTCAAGGCTGCTGGGACTGATATGGTTCACTCAGTGCACGGCGACGCTGTTGAGGCAGCACGCTAAGCGCCGCTCACAGATCAGCTTTGATTCGGGCGAGAATGACGAAAAATGCAGCTTCCATGTAGGCGATGCGACTAATTGCTGAGCCAGAACAGGGGCGCTGCAGAAGGGGGATCTGCTTTGATTTATGACACGTGGGCAGATAATGCTGCTGCCAGGTAGTCTGCAGAACGAGAGGCTCTGTGCTGTAATGAAGTGAAGTGTGTGTGTGTGTGTGTGTGTGTGTGTGTGACGCACGAATGCAAAGAGGCATCGCTGAATCAGAGGTTAGTTCAACCCCAACCTACCAAGAGGACTAAACATACTTTCTGGAATCATGTTAATGATTTCCCCTCTTCCTCTGTCTTACTGACACACACACACACACACAAACACACACAGTCTGTAAATGTGACCCAGATGTGGGCTTGTTAAGGAAAGTATGGAGAGAACAATCTCTCCGTCCTGCAGCTACACCATCTGTGCCTCAACCTCCAATTGTTTTCCTGTGTTTTCCACCGTTCTCCTTTCTCTCCACGTGCCTCATCTTCAGTATCCGTGGTGACCTTTATCTTTATTTAAATGATGCCTCTAATAGGGCATTTTTATTGTGTTTAATGCTTTTTCTTCTTGGACTCTGGGATTGGCCTGGAGAAAAAAAAAGAAGGTAGCTCTACATATTGACATATAACAGTACTGACTCAACCTGTGCAGTTTTTTTCTGTGCTAAATACCTCATGTCTGTAATGTCCTAAGGATTTCTGAACAGTAAAAAAGAAAACCTGCTGATCGCCATATCACTTGTGTAGTGCAAATCTGTTTTGACAGCGATCCTGAAAAATGGTAGGTGGGAAAATCCAGGGCCTAAGGATGTAAAATCCAGTGCAGAAATGTTGTATAATGCACAGAAAATGATGCATACGACATTCACAGCAGCAGCAGCAGCAGTGAGAGTAAACAGAGGCATGATGGTTAAAAAGGCTACATTCACATTTTTCTTGCCTAGATCTGACCCAGATTGGTTTTGTTTTCCGATCAGTGTGAAGAGACTGAATCTGATATCTAAGGCCACTTGTGTGGTCCTCGATTAGATCTATATGTGATCTATGTCCAAGTGTTCTATTTATTCCTCTACATGTGTTTTATACTGATTTCCCAAGAATGCATTCTGATATATTTGGTATTTTTGTAAACATTGGGCTTTTCTTTTGAATTTAAAGTAATGCTTGTAACACATGATTGGCTATTTACCTCTGCAAGCAAATTCTGATCTCATGAGTCCCATTTCCTCCTTTCGAACACGAATAACTGGCAATAACCATAACCACATGGGCCAAGCTGTGACTGACTACCACAACAACGCTAATGAAATCATTACCATGATATTCAGACTAATAAGCCTGTAAAACGGGATAATAAAGGAAGGAAAAGAAGGGGGAAAAAAAAGTTAAAGATGAATATAAATGATTTGTTAAAGGATTGTCAGAGTTTGTGAGCTTGACTTCAGGCCATGTCAGACCGATCAAAGTCATCTCACCGCCCTATGATCGTACGTAGTGGTCATATAATCCATCTATATCTCCTGCCTGTGTAATTCCATTATGATATATTGTGCACAGAGACCTCACCTCAGTAATTTGTCAACTGATTTGGCAACAATATGATAGATTGCATTTCCCATAAAATCTTCCTCATCTCAGCTGCTTGGTACAATCAGTGTCCTGTAGCAGAAAAATGACACGGGGGAGCCAAAACGACACACTTAATCATCATTACGAAGTATTGGTGGGGGTGATTTAAATACACGGCTGCCTCTTATGCAACATCTTACAATGTTCATCTCTACCAGGAAGATTATGTTTTCATGTGGATATTTTTTTTTAATATTTCAATGTATTTGCCAATTTCTTTTCAATGATACCACTCTAAAAAAAGCTGTCAATAGCTGCAATTTGGTTGAAAAATGTAGATAAAATCACAAATCAAATATTTAATGAATTACGTCCATGTCTTCGGTCCTTTGAGTAGAGTTTTAGTAGAGTTTTCCTTTTCCCCATCGTCCTAAAACGGCTGTGAGGCTCCTGTTCATGCTCTTGTCCAACTCCCCCGGTCAGGTGGAGATGGTCCCTGGGCACCTAAGAGGGGTCAGATTCAGAGGACAAAGTGTGGCATCCATAAAATAAGTAACTGGATGAACATTAAGTGAATAGAACAGAGGTTTTTGGTATGCATACCCCTCTGCCTCCTCACCTTGGCTCACTATCTCCTCCAAAACACAGGATCATCCGTCAGTTTCATCAGGCCAAAACCAGCCTGTCCACCATGTGGACGTGGTTGACTTTTTATTGGCCACTGACATCCTGTTAAGCTTGAGAAGGAGAACATTGAGCAGTGCGACCACCCTCCACGAGAGGTGGAAAACATCTTAACTGCTCCGGATGGTGGAGTTTCTCTCAGGTGTCAGAGCAATAGCCGAAAATGAGCAGCAGGTCTGACACTCTGGCGCTTTGCCAACAAACAGGTGGATCTGGCAGCACTCCGTCTGTTGCCGTATGCTTTCCAAACGGGCAGCCGCTCACCTGTAGCTGCCCCTGATGGGGGTGAAATATGGTTACTCACGCACTGATTGCATCTTAATCGTCCAGATGCTGCATCCAATTATAAATGATATTTTGATTCTTAGTGTGAGTACTTTTACATTATACTTGCAAAGTATCACCGCAACCTGCCTTCTACTCACCCGCCGTCATTATTCTGGCAGACAGTCTACTCTTGTTTTTATCCCGTCGTCTCCTGTTCACCCATCCGTCCTCTCCGGCCCAGAGATTATTCATGCTTGGCCTGGCAGCTCACACTGCTTTCACACCCAGGCTGAGAGGCACAGATCCACAGCCAAACCCAGATCCATCACGACATACTGTACACATCATGTAGGCCATCAATCAACAATTATATAACAGATTGTAATAGGACAGATTTTGTAATGTGAATGTTAAAAAAAATACTACTGTGTCATCAAGTCAACTCTTGAAATTCAATTCAATTTCTTGAAATTAGCATTAAAATATATCCACAAAAAGTACTATCCATGCATTCTAATGTGGTGTGTGAGTAGTAGGACATTTTTTAAGAACATCCTGTTGTATACTAAATTTATATACTGTATGTAGAAGGCTGTTTTTGTGGCGTTCCCTTATTCTTTTCTAACCTAATCAACTAAAATGACTGAGTCAGTCAAGTGTGGAAAGAAATGCATTAGAAAAAACTGTCATTTTCTCGATTCTGCCTTTTTTTCTTTTTTTCACTTTAATTTTGAAAGATGCGTAATAAGACTTTGAAAGCTTAATAACACAAAAAGAAAGTGGTGTCAATTCTGCGGTTGCTTTGATTATTACAGATCCCTAAAACCCACCAAAAAATTACATCTTTCCCCCACAAAACAACAGAATTTCTTTCAATTGTAACAGTATTAATCAAATGAATTTGCCATCTTTGTAACGATATGTTTGTCCATGGCTCACACATAGTTATGCGTGCTTGTGGAAAATAAAAAAGTATTAAAGGAAGACTATTCTCCAGTTTCATTTCTTTTAGTTGGGGTTTCTTTCAAACTTTTTTTTGCCCTTGTCCTTGCATCTAAACTGAATATTTGGAATAAATTCTGTCCACTCATCCAGTGAAGATGACACTTAAAGCTGGGATTTGTAATGTTGGAGCATTCAGTGAGATTTTGAAAGTATACAACCCATCAAATCCCTCAATATCAGAGTATTTGATGTATTGATTGTTGTCAGGATGTTACCATGATTTCTACTAATATAGCAAACAAAAACATAACAAATGCGGTCTAACCACCTTCAAAGAAGGTTGTAAGGCCTCCTTGAGTTTCTGTTTGTGCGGCGTCGGAGTGATGCTCCGTGTTTTTGTCATGGCTTGTCTGTGCCGTCCCTCGGGTGCTGATGACTTGTTGTTGCTTGATAGGACACAGATGCTAATGCTAATCTTGTCTCCGCTCAGTGATGATTCAGCAGTTAGTGAGACCTCGTGGCATCTACAGCATAATGAGTGCACACACACACACATATATGCACACTGTCTCTCCTGTGGTAATTGTAATGGATCATTGTTATGTTCATCATGTGGGTGGATTGAGGCTGGATTTATTACCCGTCAAATCGTTTGTAGGCAGACAGAGAGCAATAATTACAGCCCTCAAAGACAACACTTGACTTGTCCAAGTTTGTCTCTCCACTCCAGGGCATTCTTTAACCGAGACAGCTTTGCACACCCTCACCCCCGGCAAAATCTGCCAATATTTCCATTCCTTTTCTGCTCCACTTTAGATGTCTGGGAGTATTTGTGGGTCTGGGATTGGCTTTGACCCTCTTCTTTCTTTCTTTGTCCCTATTCAACCTTGCCCACCACACGCCACGGCCTCCCAGTGAGTCCATTGTCCCAGTTATCTGTCCTCCGATCAGCAGTCCTGTCCCAGCCTGTATCAGGCCCACAGAAGAGCGTTGGGAGGATTTGGTGCAAAGAGATGAAAAGGGCAGCTCGTACACAAAGAGAGCTTTCGGAGCTTTCGGAGCTCTCAGAGCTCTCAGGCTGGAGAAAATAGATGTTTGTTATTTCCCCGTGTGAAAATAGAACATATCAAGACTGAAGCGTAGAACCTAACCTTTGTTTCTGTCTCAGGAAGGAATTCCTAACTCCAGCACTGCTTTATGGAGGAGTGTGGAGTTTGTGTCAGGAGAGGGCTGTCTGCCAGATTCTCTGTCTGCAAAATGAATCAATAAAGTTTCCCTCTGCAGGCTAAAACAGAGGTGGAAACAAGGAGAGAAGACTTCGAAGTGACCCAGTAATCACAAAATACTCTTGTCCAGGTGACCATACCTGACCATACCATAGATCACGCTCACCCTATATCATTTCAGTGTCATTTACAGTGATTAATGAACTCTGACCTCCATGGTCATGCTTGTCTAAACGGTCGCTGTATTTAGTTATTGAATGAATATCACATCCATTTGTGACATTTAACTCTGTCAACCATTTGAAGCATTTGTTTGACAGTTGACATATTCTATTACAGCATCAAAATGACTTAGCATTTTATATTTATGTTGTATTATTATTTCTAAACAGCCAGACGGTTGCTTTAGTTTCCCCAAATAACCAACAAAAAATCCAGTCCATCCTCACCTTACCGCTACAAAAAACAATTCAATTTATTTCATAATGTTGTGTGTGTGTGTGCGCTTCCATGTGTGTGAAGCCATTTGTTGGTTATATACTGCAGGCATCACTCGTCTGGCCCTGCAGGGTAATTATGTTGATCATGCATCATTGGTGCAATCATTACGGACCACGACGCTGAACAGAGAAAGCGAGGGTTGAGAAAGAAGAAAGACAGAGAGAGAGAGAGAGAGAGAGAGAGGGAGAAAGAGAAGAAGGGGAACAGAGGGATACAAAGGGACAGAAGATGTGAAATAAGGGAAGAGAGGATGAGCTGGAGCACAGCAGGCACTCAGATGTTTTGACAAGGCACAAATTGATTAAAACCTGAACGGCAAACAGTGAATATTGTGGTGTTGTGTGTGTTTGTGTGTGTGTGTGACAGCTGATCCTCTGTGCTGTCCAGTGGTGGATCTGCATCACTGGAGGAGGAAATGATACCCGTGGTCATAGATAAGCCCTCGTAGCAGAGGAGTGTGTGTGTTTGTGTTTACAAGCACACAAATTTATACATTTTCATGCCAACATACACACAGAATGACACATAAAGAATAAAAGAATGACACATATTTACATATTTCACTCCTACCGCGTGTTCCAACTCCTGCTCCACAGCGTCACCTTTAATGGAGTACACGCAGGGTAAACGCCAAATTAAAGAACGATCCGATGTCTGATCTTGTAATTGCAGCGCAAAAATGTTGGGTGTGGCTGAAAGACTGGGAAGAAGCAGAACAACATGGGAGTGAACACCAACACATAGTTACAGCATTTTCCTAAACAAGCCTGAGGTCACCACGGTGCCCTTTACAGATTATTCAACAGATGTGGTACAGTGGTGAACGTAACCCAAACACCATCTGCTGAAACCAGCCAACAGCTGTTTATATCTGGGCTAAAGATTGACAAAACTGTCTTAAAATGTAGATTATGAGGCAAAAAAAGGAAGTAAAAAGTAATATTTGTTATTATTATTAAGTCATTAAAGCAGACTAGTAGGGAGGGGAGGACACACAAATCATCCAGGATTATTAATCTGAGTGCTGCTAATGAACCCTCGGACGTCGTGTCTGACTTGAGAGACCATTGTGCAATCACACAGCTTCTCCCGCGCATCCCATCTCTCCCTCCCCTCATCTCACTGCCTGACATGTAATCATAAACAGACGCATTCCTGCAGAACTCAATGAGGTGGTGAGGCAGAGCTGCCAGCTTCGGGGAATTGGCGCGTTCACAGCAGTGCATCATGGTCTCTGCAGCAGCGGCCTCTGATGGGCTGAAGTCTGCTGTTCTGCCGTCAAACACAGCAGAACTCTAAGCGCCAACGCGCCACAAAATATAATAACTGCAAATGAACTTTAGCAGGTGGGCAAAAACAACCTCCACAAGCACTTTACTGGAGGGCTGAGTGTCCTAGTTCCAGCAGGAAAACCTGACAGGATCACAGAGCCTTTGTTGTCCTCACTCAACACCTGATGAATGACCTGCTTTGATTTGTTAGAAGTTGACAGCCAGGATAGATAGATAGATAGATAGATAGATAGATAGATAGATAGATAGATAGATAGATAGATAGAAGATAGATAGATAGATAGATAATGTGACTGATAATAATGATTATTATATTTGAAATATAGATTTTAAAACTCCTATTTTATAGCATTAGATGTGCAGATGTGATTTGTATTAAAATACTACTTCTGTAGAACTGTTCTGTAGTTTTGTATTTTCAAAATACTTAAAATGCTTTCACTTACTCATCCCAACATCTTTAAATTATAGATAATGCTTGTATAAATCCTTTTGAGGGTTTGTTCCTGACAATGGCAGGTGAACTTAATAATAACTGACATCATGACAGAAACACACAAAACATTTGGTAAAAAAACAAAAAAAAAAACAGAACAATTGTGAGGTTTAGATTTTAGAAAAACATATAAAAATGTATTCTCCAAATCCATGTTCATGTACTTCCACCCATGCCTGTTTGATAGCTGACTCTCTTTATGTCATTCCAGTCACTCCGGTGGCATATAGACCTGCAGCCATGGGCCAGCGAGAGCCGTCGCCTTGACGACGAGGCCAGACGGTTCCTCAATTACATCACAACACCACAAGTGAGTGATTACCGCCGCCTCATCACTTTCATTCACGTATTACGAGGTCATACAAATGTTGTAATAGTGAAATAATCATCATCCTTATCTTTGTGGGGGAGGAGAGGTGTTCCCCCTACAAATCCATGGTCAAAGGGGGTAAAGTAACTTTTACTCAAGTACAATTTTACTTGTAGTCTACTATTGTACTTCTCTCCACAACATACATACAATATATTTGTGAGGGAAATATTGTAGTTATTACGTAGAGTCAGAATCTACAATGAGCATCGGGTCAGCTTCCTTCTTCACTTCCTTCACTCTCTCCATCCTCCCTTCCTTCTACCTTTCCCTTTCCTTCCCTCGTCCCTTCCTTGTGTTTGATTGTCTCCATCTTTCTTCACCATTGTTTGGCTCCTATTTCACCGATTCTTCATCTTTCCTCATATCTATCTAAACAGAGAAAATGGAGTCAGGTAGATGTGCGTTGTTTTGACAGATTCTTATGACATTTTTCTCATTCAGCTCAGCCTCACAGTGTTTGTCTTGCGTGGCAGCACACACATAATTCATTACCCTATCGATTACCATAGAGATGGAATTCAGAGCCCCGTATTCATACTTAATCAATATGATGTTGTGGTTTGTTTGTACATCTATGCAGGTATTAAATTACTACAAATCGATTAAGATGTTCAGCATCATAATTTAAAAAATATTGAAGGGTTGAGAAAGCGTGAAATTATGTGCCCTTGTCAGTTTTCCATTTTCCTGTTCATTTTCAAAACAAAGTCGTGCGTTTTGATATGAAATGTTCTCCTGCATGTTTGATTATAATTAAATTGGGATGAATCAGAGAATAGTTTGCCGTGTATATGATGTCACTATGTTTCCTGAACACAGCGTAAGCACTCATTGTGCTTCCTTGATGAAACGTAGGTTTGACTCATAATGACTGAGCTGCAGGAGGTGTCAGTGCATATGTGTGTGAGCTGAGGCATGACGTGTGTGTGAGAGAGAAAACAAGGAGAAAAGCATCACGTAAGATTAGAGTTTGCATCGGCGAGTGAGTGTGTGTGTGTGTGTGTATGTATCCGACTGTGTGTGTGAAAAGCTGTTGAAGGGAGCTGTCCTTCATTCACACTGACAGGCGAGCTGAGGGGGGAGGGGGAGGGGAAGGTAGCGCACAGCAGCATCTTCCACTGTAATGCTGACTAACTGACAGGTTGCCTGGTGGAGCTGCTGCTCAGAGAGACGGCCTGAGACAACAACTGTCCAACTGAACAGCTGTCCCGGGAACACACTGCACCTGTGCACCAGCATA
>OMNV01012790.1:2263-15846 GCA_900303265.1 Brotula barbata
TCAGACCATATGACTGAGTGACTCCATTCCATGTATTCGTCCATTACTTTTTGCCGTCTTCTACTCTTACACAGTTTGACCCTTGACAAAGCTGCGTCTGCTGCCCCCTGCAGGTTGGGAGGATCTCAGCTCATCCCTGTTCTCTCTCGTCCTGCGTTTGACTGTGTGAAAGGAACACAGAGTGACTTCTGTTTGACATAAATAAGTGCTGGGTCACTTTCTATTGTTTCATTGAGGACACTAAGACAGTCCTGTCACATGAGATTGGACTCCTTTCCACCAGCTTATCTCCTCCCCGTGATGAGGTCGTTGTCTTAGTTGTCTTTAAGCGCTGAGCCCTGGAGCAAGCTGCTTCTTGACATTGTCAGTGTGCAGGTTACACTCCCATCTGTCATCAGAGGCTTAACCAGCAGCTTTAAAAACTCCTCCAGGATTTACTCCTCACTCACCCCCTCAGCCCGCAGACACCAAGGTTGATACAGGATCTGTCACTGTGCTTTTAGGTAGTCGTTGTACTGGGTCACCTCATCGAATCACGTCCATCAACACGTCCCTCCACGTTGAGGTTTGGGAGGTGTTCTGAGATTTTATATGTTTGTCCCAAACTAAATGCTCATTGGCACCTGAGATTACAATAATCTATGACAATAATCTGTCACCTAGGCAACAAGAAAGGTTCTAATTACACTGAAGTGACACAGCGTTGGCTAACAGAGTTCTTAGACCCAAAGACCCCAAATTTCACAGATCTGTAGCCCCTTTGTTGGCATATTCAAGATCTGAAATCTTAATTCCTCTACATCCCAAGTTCATGTTTTGATATGAGAGACTTTGCTGACTGGCATCTTATGACTGTTTATTCCCTCTTAAATCTCTAAAGACTACATAGAAAGTGACCAAAAAACCCTTGGACATCCATTTGTATATTTTTAAAACTTCTGAGCTATTCAGTCCGTATCACTGTCAGACATCATCATCTGGTTCAGTGTGGACCTGTAACTGGTCCACACTGAATGTGGTGCAGTGTGTAGGCACCATGGTTGTCTTTTTGTGATCCTCAGCCATATTCCACTCCAAAACCAAGAACTTCCTTTCAAACATCCTCTCGATTTCATTCATCCCGAGGTCCTTGGTTCTTGTTTGACTTAAATTTAGCGTTTGTTTGAGTCCACTTGACTCTTCAGGTTCTTCACTTAATTTTCTACTGTATCCAAACAAGAGAATGAATTTGTGTCGTTTATGACTGTTAAGGAATGGTTTCATTACAACATAGAGGGCCCGGGGCAAATCTAATGCCCAGGAAAGATGGTAAATGGACTGCATTTCTATAGCGCATTTCTAGTCTTGAGACCACTCAAAGCGCTTTACAATGTTTGCCTCTCATCCACACACACATTCACACACCGACAGCCGAGGTAACCATGCAAGGCCCACTTGCTTGTCGGGAGCAATTTGGGGTTAGGATCTTGCTCAGGGACCTTCGACATGGATGGGCGGGGATCGAACCAGCAACCCTTCGATCACTAGGCGACCACCTTACCACCTAAGCCACGTTGGAAAGGACTCACTGAGGCACCAAACTTCACATGGAGGTTCAAAAAAAAACTCTGGTTGATGTTTGAGTTATTCAATAAAACACAGGTTTTCTTACGATGGGCGTTTTTTGTTTTTGGGTCAAATATGGCACTGTAAAGAAAGGCTAGGTTCTCCTGACTCAAAGGATGAGCTCAGAAGAAATAGATATAGATCTGCTCAAATACACAAAGGCACGTCCAGTCGCTCGTGTGTCTGTGTAGATTATAGGGAAATTAACGAAATGATCAAAAATGATGAAAAGCTGCTATCATTTCATCATTTACTTACATAAACTACTTAAGTCAGGTAAGGTTTTGCCCACTCAGGTGGTACCAGTATCTGATCTGGCCAAAGGGCTACACGTGTTTGGTCTCCATCAGCCAACGTCCTTGATGCGATCAGAGCACTATTTGATGTATTTTTAGAGGGAAATCAACGGAATGTCAAACATTAGCTAGCAAGCTAGTGTTGGTGTTAGCTAGGGAGCTAATCTGACTGAGGTGAACAAGAAGGTTGGAGTTTCTCCATCTGGTCACTGTGTGATAAGTTCACACTTTGTACCTTCCAGCGTTCGAGCGCACAGAGTGGGGATTCGTCGATGATGTCATTTCAGGTTAGGAACGAGCGTGACGCAACTCATCTATCTGCTGACTGAAGTCTGGATGCTACACTTAAAGCTGTGTGTATCTGAGACACCCACTCGTCTGTTCCTGTCCGTCTCCCGCACGTCCTCGGCCGTCACTCCCTGTCTGATCATGATCTTGACGATGATGGGGTTGTTGTTGCAGCAGGCCTTGAAGAAGGAGATGAGCTCCGGGCTGGGCTCACGGTACACGCTGGACACGAAGGAGCTGTCCGGCGGGTAGAAGGAGTCGTCCGAGGCCACGCTTCGGGTGTCGAAGCGGTCCGGCAGGGCCTCGAAGTCCAGCTCCTCGAACTCCTGGTAGACGTCGTCGTCGTCGTCCTCCCAGTAGTTGTACGTGGAATCGGAGTCAAACTCGTACCTGTCCTGGTTGAGATCCTCTTGGTCTTCGTTGACGGGACAGAGGGATGTCATTTTATTGGTCCCTCTCTCGCTCTCTCTCTCGCCCACTCCGACCCCTCCAACCACTCCATTCTCTTGAACCTTTAATCCTTCATCTGACTGCTCTGTTATCAACACCATTTAATCCCTCCCTCCACCCAATTACACCTTTAATTCCTTAAGGGTGCCAGGAGGACGCAGAGTTCATGTCTTCCACCACACAGGCGCCGTCTCATCCTTCGCCGAATCCCGTCTGATGTCCTCGGGTTTCCCACTGGCCAAGAGTCAGCAGGAGTCACGGGGAGTGCACGGGATCATTAGACCGACGGACAATCCGCTTTCATCGTCCAATTAATCTCAGGGCCGCAGAGTTTACGAGTCCCTACGGGTCCCAGACAGAGTACCATCCAAACGGTTCTGGTCACGTGTATCATCTGTGGTACTCACTGTGGACTCGGGGCTTCAACATCATTTCTTCCTCTTTAGACTGCGTGTGAAAGTTCCACAAGCACAAGAATCCACGAGCCGTCCCGCTGCAGGACGGAGCCGAGGCCACCTCCTGATTTCTCCTGCTTTCACTGCGTTGTCTGTCACGTGGCAGAGCTGCAGCATCACCGGTCCAGAAGTCCAGGTGAGGACGGGGAGAGAAAGAGGAAGATGATGATGAAGGTGTCCACTTCAAAGTACAAATAATCCGTGCTTTTGGGTGAGATGTTCAGCTGTGACGGCCACCAGTGACAGCACTGAACCCCTAATCCCATGTTTCCCTGACGCACAGTAATCTCTCTCTCTCCCTCTCTCTCTCTCTCTCCCTCTCTCTCCCTCTCTCTCTCTCTCTTTCTCTTTGCTTCACTTGTGAGAGCGGACTTAGAATTGGAGTGATAATATTTCATTAAATCATGAGGCTGAATGGTGTGTGTGCTTTATCTTTCCGTGTGTCACTGATTGGTCAACATAACAACAAGAACATTGAACAATAAACACGATATAATCTGAAATGAATGTTAATGGGGTTTGATTACAAATGTGCTCTGAGTACGAGTTTGTTTTTACAAACATCTCCAAAGGATATTTGTCAGCAGCGTATTATTGTGGTCCAGAGAGAGAGAACAATGTTCTCATTAGCAAATTAATGTCATTAGCGCTCGGTGTGACCCCGCCCCTTTCTGGGTTCATCTGATCTTAAATTGGATTCGCCAGGATCACAATCAGTCATTTAAGAGTTTCCATGGTAACGGGACGGCTGAGGTTTGAACATGAGCTAATCGATGGAAAATGAAGAGCCAAAGAGGGGCCAAACCGCTGTCAAACATTCGTCTATTTCCTGACATGTGACGTTTGAATCCGGCCCCATCAGTTCGTTTGTGTCTAAATGAGGCCTTGTGTCTTAAATCAGCTCACATAGGACAGAGAAGTATGTTTGTTACATTCAGTGTGCATGAATGTGCCCTTCAGTGTTTTTATGTCACTCCAGATATCAAAGTCTACAGAAAGGGAAGTAGAAGTACAAACAGGAACCAGGCAGTCTTCATTCATTTAATGTGTCATAGTTACATCACCACTGACATCATCACTCAGATCACTAGATGGCCCTGTTCTCATTGGACCAGTCTTTCCTGGGGACCCCTGGTCATTTGTAGTAGTGGTCTAATTCTGGTCCCCTGCTGTTCGGCAGACCACGTCTTTGTGTCGTACGTGGGAGAATTGCTACTCAGCTGATGGCGTCATCCTTTTGACTTTCACAGTCCGTGATGTTGTCCCTTATCGTGTGGTCTGGTAGAAGACAGAACATCCCAGGTGGTCTCTGTCACAGGTAAGGACATTGGTAAACCTTGTTTCTTGTCTTTGTCTAGAAAGTGCTGAGGTCTCGGCTGGAAGAGTGTTTGTGTAGAAAGTCCTCACCGTTCTTGGTTCGTGCATACCTCGAAGACAGGCTGTCCCTACAAAAACACACCTGAGATCCAGCCATGGAGCCCGGGCAGAGTGGTGAGGGGACTGATTCTTATGGTACTGCTCCCAAAAAGCTTGGGGGTCAGGTTTGTGAGACAGCTTGTTGGCCTCTTCCAGACCCATCTGAGGGTGGTGCAGAGATCTAGATACCGTAGATGGCTGCTCTCTGATTATTTTCTCTAAATTCTACACGGTAAGCTTGCGTTGATCGTCTTTGGGAGGGACGGATGCTTTTCACCCCCTGCTGTTTATGGTGAGAGGCCCGGGTTTCCATCTTTGTTGTAAATTGTGTGGAAGCTTTTTGGTCCGATCCATCAACACACCGTGTATCTAAAAAGGAGAGAGAGGCACCGAGCTCAGTTTCATCACAGCATCCGACCTCTTGAAAGGTGCAGCTTGGATGACCTGTGGGGAGCCGTGACGTTCCTCCAGCCCCTGTCAGATGGATTGATGTGGACTGCTCAGGTGCGTTTTGTGAGTTCAGAGGATCACCGTGAGATCCCTCTCATGTTGAGATCCCCCTCTTCCCTCTGGAGTGAAGACCACCATGCTCTGTATTTTTGTGTCATTAAGTGTAACAAAATGCTGACGACCTGGTTGGTGTGTGTTAAACTTTGAACCCCTGTCAGGATCGGTTACAACCAGGGATCTGATGGAGAACCACATCCAGCTGCTGTGGTAATTTCCAGAACTTGCCATGCCTAAGCACTGTTAGCAGCCTAGCTGCGTCAGTCAGATCCCTGTCAGGGTTTGGCTCTAACTGAATGTAAAGCTGCCCTCTGATTTAGAAAGTTTACCTTAGCACTACCAACGATCACTGCCAGAGGGAGACAAACAGAGAACAAGACAAAGAATGTTCCTTGGCTGTAGTCCAAGGATGGGATCCTGCTTCATTCTCATTTTCTTTAAGATATGTGCTGAGCTTTGGGCCCCATTTGCGCTGGCAGAGTTCAGTACGGAAAAACAACATCCAACCGTCTGTGACGCCTCGCTGATCTCTTCAAGACCGCATCGAGTAAGAATAAGGAGGGATCAATAATAGAAGACTGCCGTGACAGGTTGGACCATCAGGGTTTATTGTCTGAAAAATCACATTTACCTTGACAACAGAATCCTGGTTCCAGTAGCATCTGCTGCTAAGCTGCAGTTGGCTTGCAAAACTCTTAAGTGTGCATTAGCGGAAAGGTAATTGGATTCAGCAGAAATAACTCCCCATCCTGTTTCCTAAAGCTCTGCTTCCATCAGTCCCTCAGATGACTTTATTTTTACCCCTTGAACAGCCAGAGTATTTTTAAACTTTATGACACGTAGGAGTGATGACTGATGTTTTTTTTGATGATGCATCCAACACTTCTCTCTTGGTGTAAAACCTTATTGAATCCCGTCTGAGAATGTTTCTCTGCACATGTCGGTCAGGGGTGAGTCTGTATATGAAGTGAACTTCGACTTCACACATAGTTGGTTTGGAATATTTGGGATTGGCAAACCAAACCAGTACTAAAAATGAAAGGGATGAAAATGTATCAAATCTTTCATTCCTTCTCTTTTGTACCCATCTGACGTTCCCCTCATCGAGGTGTGTGGTGCTCACAGAATGATCAGGATGAATCCATTTATTCATCAATTCAATTTAATCTTTTTGATTGAGTACCTTGTTCTCCAGTATCAGTGACACGTCAGCACGTTGAGTGCCTGGTTTCTGTGTGCTCTGCGTTATCCTTCCGACTTATTCCATCAAAAACTTTAACCGGTGAATTCGATTTATCAAACGTCTTTGTAAACAAAACTGACTTGAAAGAAAAAGTAAAGATGAAGCAAAACTGATGGACAGAAACCAAAAGACTTGTACTTTGAAGCCACAGAGTCAAAGTTTTACTCTCAGAGCCATGATCAGTGACAGCGGTTTGAGCATCTTCCTTCCTACTGTCTGCACTGTTACATGGTTCACAAACAAGACTCACAAGACAAGTCTGAGAAAATCTTACACCTCTTCAATAAGCTCTAAGTATTTACCTTTATGTTACACTATGTGCCATCGCGTCCTTTGCACATATAAAAATATAAGAATTTGCTTCTATACATGGTACCCGGCTCTGTCGGAGATACCAAAAGGTGACTTTACAGCGTCGTACAGTATAAACTGTGTAACATGTGCATTCCACAGCAGCTCTACAGCGTGCAGACACAGACACAGACACAGACAAGACATAAAGGTGGCAAAAGGCTTCATCTGATGCAGCCCGGAGACCGAGTCGGAGCTCACGTTTACCCTTTTGAGTGATAAAGGCCGACGTGAGGTGGGGTCGTGAAGAGGAGGGGCCTGCTGTCGTCTCATTATGATCATATAAACAGCGGTGGGGGATGGGATGATACCTTCGGGCGACCAGACGGCCGCTCGAACGAAGCACGCTGACGCATTTTGTCGAGCGGAACTCGCGAATCGACGCCGCCGTCGGCGCTACGAACATAATTGACAACAGATCGATAGGTTGACAATAGAAAAGCACTTTATATTAACCTAAGCTCTAATCAAACACTTCAACACAGTCCCAACGTCAAACATGCAGCGTTCAAAAGAACAAAAGGAAAACCGCAGTCGGCCCGGTGGAAAGCTGCTAACGCTCCGTCTCCGAGTCGGAACAGACAGAAACTCAGTGGGAAATTACTGTAAAACGGGTCTATAAAGTGCAACACATTAAAACATCTGCACAAATAACTCCTTCGTCTCTTCCTTGTGGACCAACGAGGACCATAGTGGAACTCTTGATAGTCCAGTTGTAAAGGAGGTGCTGGATTTTAAGAAGGAGGAAGAAAAATAAAATAATAATCAAGCAAAATCTGATTAGATTTC
The DNA here is from genome assembly GCA_900303265.1 of Brotula barbata. Lineage (NCBI taxonomy): Eukaryota > Metazoa > Chordata > Actinopteri > Ophidiiformes > Ophidiidae > Brotula > Brotula barbata. The sequence continues at coordinate 9,664 of OMNV01012790.1, forward strand.
CATTCTGTAACATCTCATCGTCGTATCTAAACCAAAGGGACTGGTCTAACCCGCGACCCAGCAAAGTCCTCAGGACGTAGAGGATAGAAGGACTTTGATACCCGTCCCCGTTTGTAATCGGTCCAAAAAGCCTCCACCCAGGACATTTGGACGGATTACAACCAGGAGGAGATATAGAAGACAGTTATTAAGGATAATACTGCACTGAGGACGTTTTCATTGCTTTTGTCTCATTTTTGAAATGTACTCGACTCTCATCAGCCAGAGGCTCAAGAATAGATTCACTACCAATAAAATTCAGGTCGTTGGGGGGGCCATCTCGTAAAACACAGCTTTTTTTTTTTTTCTTTTTGCATTTTAGTACAAAACTCTAAAAGTATAGGCAACAGCTCACTCCAAAAATGTGACATTAAAAATCAATGAACACATAAAAAAAAAAAACAACTAAAAACAAACCCTGGCATCGCTTTGCTACACGGTGTCCCTCCTTAGCGATGACAGACTTGATTTCATGAGTCATCTAGGACAAAATCTAGAGCGGGGACACGACATCAGTCGTTCCCAATACGGTCCGTGTCCCCTCCAGACGTTTGAAATGTCTAACGTGTCTCATTAAGACACACACAGGATGACCGAGAGAGTAATTCACAGCATACTTTAGAAAGGGGGGGGAAGCACAATTTGAGGTAAAAAAAAAATATATGCGTTCAAAGAGTCCTGGCATATTAATTAACATCATTCAAATCTACGTCAGCTGCAGTGAAAACAGGAACGAGCACGGCTATGAAGTTACGGTCCATGCTGGTTTCTCATTTACAGTTCTGCTTTGAGTTTTTGGCAATTTTTCGAAAGTTTTATCGAGCGAGCAAGCGAAAGTCTCCACGACGTGACTTTGTGAACGTGAACTCTGTGGGATAAGACGGCTCGAGTACAATCGGAGGTTTCAGAGCAGGAAGCTGACGCGTCCGGGCCGGGTCTGGTCTATGAGGGGGTGCTGTAGGAGGAGGGGGAGTTCGCCCGGCCCGCACGCTCGTAGTTCACCAGGCGCTGTCCGACCAGGTATCTAAGGAGAAATAGGAGGAAAAAAAACACATGATTTACAGGAAAACTGTTGTTCTGTTCTACTTCCTGATAATGAAAATACTGTATATCTCCATAGTGCCTCCTAGTGGCGACGTGGTTTAGGTGGTAGGGTGATCGCCTAGTGATCGAAGGGTTGCCGGTTCGATCCCTGGCTTCTCCATGTCGAAGGTCCCTGAGTAAGACCCTGACCCCAACAAGCAAGTGGGCCTTACATGTTACCTCGGCTGTCTGTATGAATGGGTGAATGTGAGGCAAACATTGTAAAGCGCTTTGAGTGGTCTACAGACTAGAAAAGGGCTCTAGAAATGCAGTCCATTACTGATGGATTCTAGTCTGACTTTGCCTCTTCCTGACGCTGCAGCCATTAGGGACCGATTGTAACGTTTCGTTTGTTTTTCCTTCTTTTGTTTCGCTTTAATGACGCTCACACGTAGACGGCGGCTTCGTGTTCGAACAGAGAGGAAGAGTTGGTTCTCCCAGTTCTGCTTTTAAAAGGAGTGTACTGACTTGTCGTTTTTGATGTGCTCGTAGAGCCGCTTGAATTGTCGTATCTGAAACGACATGATGGCCAACAGGCCGACCACCATCAGCAGGAAGGGATAGATCCTCCTCTCCACCAGCGTCTGCATCTCCGGCTGCACGCCTGCACGGGAGGGAAAAGAAAACAGGACTCGTTCACCGAGGTCCCCCTGGACGCCGCGTCACGATTGTGCGAGCGTTTACACACACTGACCCAGCAGCGGAGTGATCGCCTTGGAGATGGTGTACGGCAGACACAGAGACAGCAGCAGGACGCAAATGACTGGAGCCGCCAGCCTTCGCACGATGAAATGCAGGTCGATGTTCCGTATGCCGTTGGCGTAGACCTGCGGGAGAAAAGTAGCAGACGTCTTTCAAATACAAACTCAACTCTTTAGCAGCAACGTCGTTTGGGTTGATTGGGGAATATGCATTAATATATATTCAATGTGTGATGTGCTCCAGTCTAGAACAGGTTTGCAAAGTCTGTAATCATGCAAGTAGGGCTGCACCGTATATCAAATATACTCGCAGGTTGGTACCACGATACTACTCGTACTACTATACACTCTTACTGTATTGCAGCAGCAAATTGTTATTTAGCCACTCTGTTGAGCTCCGTGTGTGTGTGTGTGTGTGTGTGTGGAGCAGCTGCCCTGCCAGCAGTGAGGACAGTGTGACCATGAAAGACAGCAAGATGTTTTTAAGACCATGTTTATTAATGTTCGGTTATTGTGTTTTGCTGTCATTGATGGTCATGTTGAGTCTCTGTCCTGTTGTCTTCCGCTCCACAGACACACACAGAGCTCATCAGAACTGTAACGTTACATTATTGTTTTGCTCGACTAATATATAAGTGTATAAAAGTGTACACGCCCGTTTCATATTCTAACTAATTCAATAGCGTACATTTTCTTGTCATGGACAAGAACCAGCTACTTACATCATAGGAAATATATTGTGAGTGTTTACTGTCCGTTCCAAGACAACTACTGAAAAAAAACCCAAAAAACAGCATTTCCTGGTGCACAAATTTGCGTTAACTGAACACAAAGAGCTGGTTTGCAAAGATTACATGAAAGAACGGGAAAATGTAGCGAAGTAGGCTAAATAAAAAGGGATACTTTGAAAAGGCATCTGGTCTACTATTGATGCATGTTACAGTAAACCTCTGTCAAGAAGAAAGAACCCCCAAATAGTAACAAGGCCTTACACTACATGTTTCAAAGAGGTACGGCACTGAATAAAGAAAATAATAAAATAAACACGGTTTTGTTGAATTGAACTTGCATGCGAGTTTAAAATCGTTTCCATAGAAACCACCAGTGAATATAAACGAGAACGTTTTACTGCAGATGTGTCGCAGGGACCACTAGAATGGGGATACAGGTGCGATTGTATGCATCAAACGGTTAAATCGAGCATTTACGAGGGGCTTTAGAGGAGATTTAAAAATATTCTGATACATATTGTGTGTCACATATAGCCTAAATATCTTATGAAGTATTATTTATAGTCCATATCAAGAGAAGATCTTCATCCATCACAACCCAACCATGTAAATTTGTTAAGTTTCTACTTTGATCATTTCAACAAACGTTTATTGATGTTACTTCTCAAATGTCCCTGATTCAATGTTGTCCTGTGATAAAAAAAAAGAAGTTAGACGTCTGTGTGACTGACCTGCTCAATGACTGTTTTGAGCCACCACTGAGGGCCCATGAGTGTTATGGCAGCGATGATTTTAGCATGGAGCACTCCCAGGGCCCAGTCCTACCACACACACACACACACACACACCCACAAACACTCAGTTACTCCTCAGAAAACTACCTGTTGGGTTAATGCACAACACATCTCTATGGAGAACTACACCTTTATTCATTTTTTCATATACTCACAGAAATGACCAAAACTTTTTTAGACTTTAAAATGATCCCTGTTAGCAGCTTATCACTGTGGCTGTGCTCATGTAGTAAATACTTGCAAAATGAAAGAATGATGCAAGAAGTTGAACATTTTAGCAGTGGGTTTGGTAAATATGCCCGTTAAGGTTAATGTCAGCTCAGCATCAAGCCTGTTTCTCTATCAGACCAAGTTATGCTGTAAGAGGCTACAACTCATTCTGACAGAACAGTCTAAGTCTTTCTCTGAGGTACCGGTACATGATGTCATCCTAAAGTCCTACCTGCCAGGGGTAGAAGAGGGGCGTCTGGTCCAGCGGGACTCTGAGAGGAGCGACGATCACGAGCTCAAAAAGCAGGCCCAAAAGCAGAGGAATCACCCCGGCTAACAGCACCGCTACCACCACGGTCTTTAGAATCTGTTCTCACCAGACCACCACGACGTCACACAGCAGAACATTTGAACTTTAATTTAGTTTGTACCGTTTTTTTTACCATTTAAACACCGATTTGACGACCCCAGAAACTCCATTACCATGAGCGTCCACTCGTGGACTTTGAGCAGAATGACTGAGCGTCCTTGTGGCATCCAGGACAGCAACACGGTGGCTGCACGGATGGAAAGCCAGCACACGTACAGACCGCTGGCTGCTGTGTAGAGCTCGTGAACCATGGCACTACCCATCCAGAAAGACATCAGCCAGCGACCAACACACACTGGAAAGAGAAGAACACTGATCAAATGGAGGGAAAAAGGATTTACAGGACAAGTGAGACAGAAAGAATAATATTAATAATACGTAAGACTAAAGAGACGGAGATCATAGAAACCAAACTGAGTTTTTATCAAACATTTTGGGCACAACTTACCTGGCAGTGTGAGGCACAATAGACTCGCCAACAACAGAGTTACACACATGAAGACAACCAGTAGAATGATCTAGACCAGATGAGAGAGATCCACAAAGTTAATTTGACGTAGACATGGCACACGACAGGAGGAGGGACAGCGTAGAGCATCATTCACTCTAAGCTGTCCAGTTGTTACTCACCTTATGTGGGAAGTTGACACACCGGTGGTACGGCTGGAAACCCACCGGACCCCCCTGTTGCAGAATGGCCTGATGGGCTGCGTGGAGCCCCTCCCCGAGACCGGGGATCCTGTTGTTGTTGTGGTGACCTGCAGGGTTATTGTTTGGCTGGTTGTCGTCGTCGTCTTCGTGGTCTCCCAGCAGGTAGGAGTGGAGGTCACTGAGGGGGAGTAATGATGTTGGTGTGTTGGGACTTTACACTGTGATGTCATGTCATGGATAAACAGCTCCTGTACTTCACGCAGAGAGAGCGTGTGTGAGCCTGTAGCTTACAGAACGTATCCCGCGGTGAAAGTCCAGGCGTGGACCAGACATTTGAGCCACTGGCGAGTGTGACCCTGCTCCAGCAGGGCAGGAAGAACGACCTGGAGCAGCAGCAGCTCCAACGACAGCTCACTTACTGGGGCGTCACTGTGGGGACGGATCATAAGCCTCAGTTGATACTTTACACTTGAACTTGAATAGAGCCTGAGGTTTTCAACCTGATGTGAACATGCAGCCAAGGACCGCAGTCCGACTCCAACTCGCCCATACACATACCTAAAGGTTTAGATTTTGATATTTGATCGCACTCTGTAGATTTTTTTGCCCAATCTGGCCTGATTAGGAAGTCTGAATAGAGACCTGACTCTAACCCCCCAAAACAATGTAAGACAGACCCAAATCCAGTGGAAACTCATTCCCAACAGACAAAAGACTGCACGTGCAATGTTTGGGACTGTGGTACTTCAACATGCGATGCAATTTTTTTTGCCCAATTATAAAGAGACTGTTTTAGTCAAATCACCAGTTGTAACTTTTATTGAGAGCTCTTACTCTCAGAACTCTAGTCATCAAGTCAGCAGGAGATAACCCTTGTCTGGGGTCTAAACATTTGCTTTCACTTGCTGGACGGGGCTGCACATAACCCATTAACTGAATCTGATGAGTAAAGCACTCGGAGTGTCTGTCCAGGATGGAAATTTTTGAATGTTCTAATTGGTTCGTGAAAAATCAAAGACATAATTCTACAAATCAATTCAGAAAATCGAGGAACTGCTATATAAATATATACATGTAGTCAAACAGAAAAGAAGGGTGATGTGCCTATAGACCGTAGAGGGTTAAAGTTGTCACTAATGAATGAGGAGGAAGGCTCTGTCATGTGTACCTGTAGAGCATGACGTTATAAGGAAGGAAGGTGGGAAAGAAGACTTTAATGACCCGGATAGGAAGCCAAAGCATCAGGAGCACAATGGAACCAAACACGACCTGGAAATGAACACAATATCAGTCAAAATCTACCAACAAACAAAGGGACCAATTTTGAACACGACGTGACTTTGAAGTCATCAGCAACAACATTGATTATGTTACTCCTGCTTTAAATCACCAACACGGAGTGACATACTGTATGAATATAGTGTATTGAAAGTGCAGCTTGTCACACGACGCCTCTTTTTTTGCTAATAAACCTCATATAGAAGCTGTAGAGCAGTGAAGATGAGGCTGTGCACCACATGATATGATGTGAGGAGTCTTTTAGCCTGCTTACAGCATGGAGGTACTCAGAAACTACTTTGTGTAACTGCATAAAACAGCAGTAC
>OMNV01012790.1:17786-28383 GCA_900303265.1 Brotula barbata
CCCTTAAAGCCACTCTGTACACTTACGTAATCCTCAAAGCCCAGTCCGACCACTGAGAAATGGCCGATGTGATATGGGCAGAAAGCTGACGGAAACACAAACGTGTTATGAGAGAGAGACATCATTCCGGCATCGCTCGGAGAAGCTCACACTCTATGCATGTCGCTTGTTCTACTGAGCTCATTCTGCCAGCGAGCCTCACATATAATACATCTTTTATAGATATTATATATTTGACACAGTGAAACATTTGCTTCCAAACTCAGGTCAGTGGTCCTGACTGTATGTAAATGCTGCAGGGCAGGTTTAACTTACCAAAGACCAGAATGAAGAGTGTGTTGAGAGACACCACCCAGAAAACGTGCTCCTAGAGGGGGAGAAGGACTCTCGGTCAGCCATATGAACACAGCACCATATGAGAACGTTAGGATGTGTGTCCTAATGCTTGATATGACCATCCAAACCAGATGGGAACTCGCTGTTCATTTCTGGATCCAGACATTTCAAACACACTGCAGTCCACACAATGGTGCAGGATTTTGAAGGTAGATAATGATGTTAATAAGTTTGTTTCAGACCAAATCGTTAACCTCGAGGATCAGTGGAATCTTCCTGATGTAGGTGTATAACAGTTCTGCTTACTAATTATGGTGAAACAGACTCTGTTGTGATAATGTCAGTTTTTCTCCATTTGCCTACTTGGTCAAGTTCAGGTCCACCCGACAGAAGTTTGTCAGGTGTCGAACTCTGTGTTGGGTAGAAGTTTGTCAGACTGCAGCTGTGTTTGGCTTCCAAGTGTTACAGTATGCGTCAAGACGGACTTCAGGATTCAAACTCTAGTTTGTGTGTGAATCGTGTTTACCAAGAAAACCAAGGAGCCATCCAGACCCAGCATCTGTGACACAAAAACAAGCCACAATGTCACCGTCATCACATGCTATCGACATGGTCACACTAGGAGCAACACCGCTACTACTATGACTCATGGTACTAATAATAATACCACCACCCTGGGTCGGTTCATGAAATGCATCCCTGAGAAATTCCTACTTCGGGAAGGTGGAGGAGACCCCAAATCATGTGTGACATTGTGGAAGATAAGTGATGTGTTCATCAATAATCAGGTAGAACCAAGTGTATTATAACAGAGTGTATTATCCTGCTTAGTGTGTGTTATTGGGAGACTGATTTCTATTAGTTTCCTGTCAACAGTATTATAAGACAGTACATTAAAGTGTATGTCTACTGCTCCTTACTGCTTCCACTGTGGAGTCAGTCCACCCTACCTGCTCTCTCTGTTCAGTAAGAAGACTGCCTGAACGTGTCTTATCGTGGGATGATCATGACATGAGAGAAGATAAAAGATTCCTACCCGTTCCCAAGTCAGCTCCTCTGCTGCACGGTCCCACTCCAACGCATTCCAGTTCAAATCTTCTGCGAAAAAGAGTAAATACTAAATACTAATAAAGTACCTTCTTTCCACAGTTGAATCCTTTGTGCACTTTATACTCAGATTACATCACAATGGGGAGAGTCTGACAAATGAATCAATTTACAATCATAAAATCTTATCTGTTACTGAAACGACCCTCCAGGCCTTCTTTTTCCCTTTACTCCGCCACCGTGCTAGTAATCTAAAAACGTACGCGCAGACACCGGTTTTTTACCGGCACGGGCGATTTTTACCAGCAGAACGCGGTAAGTAAAATAAACAGATAAACAGATTGATATATACTAATAGATAAATACATTTGTCACAATTATGCCGTGCAAATAATTAATGCGTGACTTACAAAAACAGCGTAACAATAAAATCAACCTGTTCTGTGTGTTCGTGAATTATGGCTTATATGATGATCACGAAGCAACTGTCAATCACTGTCAATTGACACAACAACCTGCAGTTTACTCAAACGTTCCGTGAGGTTTCAGCAGATCCCAAAGTCAATTACAGTCCACAAAGACGGCATAACAATATGACGTTTGAATCAGAATCATTATGCACACTCGGTTATATTAAGATCTCTACCAGCCTGTGAATAGCTTTACAGTTGAATCAGCTTTAATAGGCATATTAACCCGTGTCAACATACAAGGGATCAAACAATTAGAGGAGATCACAGACCATGGCGTGTGTATAACATAAATGGCAGGCTAATTACTACCTCGTGTGATGCTACGGTGCACAGATGAGACCAGATATGCACGTAAAGTTCACCAACCATCAAACCTGTATACTATTCAATATACTACCACCGGAACGACAACGTCTAATGTCCTGCTTCAGGTCAACTTCGACGTACGGAATATTTTTTCCACATAAGAAAAATTCGGGCTTTATTAGATTTTCTATCACAGTTTACCCGAACGCTGGCTTTCTGATCTTCTCGAGAGGGAAACGTTTCCTGTTGCTCAGGGCAAAGATCTACTCACAAATTCAAATAAGTCACTCCGATGTCTGGGGGGTTGTCACAGTAAGATGCTTAAACGAATGCTGCTTTCAGTTACATTATCGTGTCAGCGTGCTGTTTGGGGAAAAAAAAAAAAATAGCTATCTCCTTAATCAAAATGTAAATCTAGTTTAACATAAACACACTGAGAGGTGAAATCACCTACACTCAAAGTCATTATGAGAGATCTTCTTCAATCGGTTTTTCCCGTGCTGCTTTGCCTAACGAACCGTCGTTTATCCAATCAAAATTAGCATTCAATTAAACCATTCAATTATACGTTCATAACTGTTCAGTGCTTTCGGAATATTTGAGATCTGAGGGATCGCTCTGATCAAAGCCAACGTTCCAGAACAATAAGGCCACACCTGAAAAGTGTTAATATACTGTATATAGGGGTCACCCAGAGCCCCCGCCAGGCCAACATTATATACATACATACATACGACAATATATACATGTGATTCATAAATGATCATTTGTGTTTGAGAGCCTCTAATGCAGCTCTGTTCTGAATTAACCTCACCCCCAATCAGAGCTCTACGTCTCTCCAAACTCTTTGACTCAGTGGCCTTCATCCTCTACATTTCATTTTCCAAAGGCTTCTCGAAGTTACAGTATGTTTATGATATTTAATACCTTCTCGTGGAAAGTGCGATGTCTTTGTATTTGTCTCGTTTGCATTGTCAATTACGTTGCAACCTAACGTTACGGCGTATTCACGATCAGTGTTGTGATAATGGTGGAACAACAATATGAGCACGGTGCGGCCTTAAAATGACAAATAAGAAGCGAGAGGAGGATTGGAGAACGTTAAGAGGGACGGGGGCGGGGCTTAAGCATCATTTGGCCACAATGCCACGGTGAAATTTTTCTCCAAGCCAAGAAAAAAAGTGCAGTAATGAGGTATGCTAATGAGCACTTTGTACTAACTGTCATCATATTTTATCACGCGGATTAGTTCTTTTTATTTGTTTCTTTTAAGTTTTGAACTACTGATTTTCCGAGTCACTTCAGTTAAGCAAAGAATAATGCTGCTGTTTGCTTTAAAAGCACTTTGAATGGTCTCCAGACTAGAAAGGCGCTATATAAATGCAGTCCATTTACTATTTTAAGCTCTTCCAGTATGAGGTCATCGCTCGTAAAGCTACTTGTTTGCAAAGAATGCAGCTCCTTCGGTCATACCTGATCCTCTTTGTGATCTCTTTGTTTCAAATCATTTACATGGAAAAAAAACAAAAAACAACCAAAAATGTTGCTTAGTGGCACGAGCCCACGACTTTTTCTAGGCCACATGCTGCTGAATGTTTTGAAGGCTGCTTGCTGACCTTGTCCTCCGTTGTTGGCGTTGGCAGCATCCTCTTCCCTTACTTCTTCATCTTCCTCCTCGTCCTCCTCCTCCTCATCGTCATCATCTTCCTCGTCGTCAATCTCAGCGTCCTCTCCCTGGACGTCGGCTTCGTGCGCGTCGGCAGGGGCGGGGTCGTCTGCGGCGGGCTCTCCGAGGGGCTGGGCCGCATCCTCCGCGTTACCACCTGGAACCTTTGGAATCGTGACAGTAACACATTGGTACGCGTGAGGCTTCTGTTGAGCTCAGGGCGAGTACGGAGATACTGAAGAGGTGACATCACGCGTTGATACCAATATTCCATGCCTACGACGACAGAAACAGGATCTGGCAGCACCTGATCCTGGTCCGAGCTATTCTTCAAGTGATAGAGTATAATAGGATAATAACCATGTCAGCAATAATGACTCAATGATACCTTTTCATGTCATTCCTTGTTTAAAACACATCAAAATGGTTTCATAAAGGTCCGTGATGTGCTGAGGATCTCATTTCTTCTGTTATACTTTGAGATGATTTCTCTTCCCGTCCACAGAAAACCGATCTCACCTCGTTAGCCGGTGCCGGCTCGTTGGGTTGATTGGGAACCAGAGGGGGTTGGTTGGGCTCCAACCAGTGAGGGGCACCACCGTGGACGATCTGCTCTCTGAGCCACACCAGGCTGATGAAGGCGCACAGTGTGCAGGTCACCACGAAACAGCCCTGGAGGCAGTCGGCGAGCAGGTTCTGTCTATGGGGAGCCCACGAAAGAACAAAGTTTTACGATCAATCCTGACTACAGGCTGCGACTGAATCTGTTTTATAAAGAGAGCGAGGCAGCAGAAAAAGACGAGCAAAACAGTGAAAATATTAAACGGGATATAAACAACTGCACTTCGACTGCGAATAATTTGTTGACCTTCTATAAGAGATGTTTTCCCTCTGGTATATAAAATAAGTACGGCATGCGGGCCGACTGTATGCAGGGGCCATTAAAGAGTGAGAGGGAAAGGCAATACGGAGACAATAAGGCACACTTACGTTGAAAGCATGTCTAATGGCAGCGCTAGGAGGGAGCTCACAGAGCCAGTAAACAAACACTTGTAGATACGACCTGTTGAGACAGAAAATAAACAAAATTACCACAACAAGAAGACTACGGGAGTCATTTCTTTACCCTGGCCACCGCAGAACAAGGCACGGGATAATTAAGGCAAACTATTTCCATATTTCCACCTCAGTTTGGAACAAAACACAAACAAAGCAATTTTTTCAAATAGACCAAATTGTTTGTATAAATACGCGGCTCGCTTTTATCTTCCCACAGGATTGAGGTTAGAGGTCAAAATGGAGCACGCTATCCACAACCGAGCAGTTCTCTGACTTAATAATCACAAAGAGAAGTGCCTTGTTGTTGTTCGGGTCGGGTCTGCTACGTATGCAAAGTACAGGGTTAGTGGGAGACACAGTATATGTGTGCGCACAACACGGACTGTGCTTCTGCAAATAATTATCATGCCCGGCGTGGAAATTAAGCAGATGTCTGGTCCATTTACAGATCAGCCTTATTTCTCTCTTTACCGACTCACAACAAAGTCCATCTCAAGCGAGCATAAAAACACTGCAGCGAGTCAAAATTTGAGTACTTGCTATTCTCACTTTCCAATATGCAGGTCGCTACCACCCAGGTCGGTGGAACGCCGACTAAAACGTCTTTTAAGTGTGTTATTCGTGCGACGACATGGAGTGACTTACATGCTGTGAGAGGCACCACACCGAGCCAGGCAAAGGCAACCAGCGTGTAGTGGAACCAATATCTGATGGCTGTTCCGATACTGGTGACCAGCCCTGCAAAAATGTCCTGGACGGGCAGGCGAGACGGCATATCTGGAGAGTAGACTGAGGGCGGAGAGAATGGGAGGTGAAGAGGAGCGAGCCGCTTGGAGAAGAACAGCTGATTCACTCACAAGATGGAGCACAACTAAGAGCAGCCACAGATTGTAAACTGAAGGAATTGATCCACTGGTATCTACACGCTACTGTATGACAGGTTACTATTGAAATAACAACTTACTTGGTGTAAATGCAAATCTGTGTTTGCATAATTCACAGTATTCTTTTCTGCTGTGTTTTAACCACTGCAACAAGCTGTGAAAACAAGCAGAGATGGACTGTCAATCGTTTCCTTTCACTCTCGTTGATTCCACATCAAAGGGTCCTCTGCCGTGGTGGTTTGTTTTTGCTTCGGTTTGTGTTCGTGTCAGATGATTAATTAGAGGTGTGTATTCCTCAAAGGACCTTCACACGTTCAGCTGTGAGCTCGTTCCTGTCACTGGGCCTTGGATGGTCTTTAAAGATATTTCATACCAGTTCATAAATGCTGGCGGTGTGTAAGAAATGTCATTTGATGAAAATAACCAGATTAACCTGAGAAATAGTTCAAATGTACCGTTCTTACAATCAACCAACAGAAGTGAGTAAACCTACCATTCCTGATGGATAAACTTGATGCTGCCAGTGCACACACAGGGGTGGTACAGAGGCTTGTCCTGTGTCCCCTCTGATCGACACACCCGGCAGATATCTGCTGTCAAGACACAAAAACGATAACGATCTTGGTATCTATAAAATAATCCATTACTAGACTTCATTCTTTTCATTATTATGAGCTTCATTGACAGAACAATAAATCACCGTGACTCAAAACAGGCAATGTCTAATGTCAAGGCATGGAAAGGATATCAAAGCCACAGGTAAACAAAATCAACACTAGACATGTCAGTGTTGGTACCTGAATTAAATTTAACACACACCTACTAGTTGACAGCCTTTGATGACTTGAAGACCTACAGAAGGCTGTGAAGTAAGTAGAACTATACTTTTACTAAACCTTACACTGATCCCATTTCCACCCTAGGACAATAAACGTGCTTTGCTTGGCTGTTTTCTTTGAACTCTCAATGCATCATGACTTTATTCTTGTAAGATTAGACTTTTTTTTATACAAAATAATACAACTTTATTTTCAAAGTCTCTTGTAGTGATATTAAGTTAAGTTCGCTTTAATGCTTGAATAATGCGTTGAATGACAAAAACAACATAATTATCCACGATCATAGCATAATGGGATTACGGCCATCTTTAAGGACATCCACTGTGTCTGTTTTATGGGATTAATGATGTTACAAATATGAAGTGTGACAACAAGTGGACTCCCAAGGAGCATTTGAGACCAGAATTCTTCATGAGGAAGTAGGAAAGGAAAATGATGGGTCAGGATGTAATTCAGCAGCAAACCATTTACTGTCAGTCAGTGATGAGCAGTTTAGAACCGAGAGGGGACAGAATATAAAAGTCCTCATCCACAATCCAGTCCACAACGTGGCCATAATCCACCAATGAACTGCATAATAATTAAAGTGGAGCTCTTGAACAGTGTTGTTTAGGTGTGTTATGGAGGATGTACAGTTTGTCTCAGAGGTGCAGCAAAAATCACTGCAACAAACTGGTCGTGTAACGCTGCTGGGACTGTAACGTGACGTTCGTCAGCTTTGATGGCGACTGTATTAAATGTCTTCTTGGTGTCTGTCTGCATAACATTTGCTCGCTGTAAATATTATAATATATATATATATATGGGAAAAATAGTTTGCCGTGTGGTATTTCTGTCAGCACCACTCTCGTACACTGCACAGGTTGGCTGTTAAAGCAAACCGCATTCCACCCCGTGCCTTTGTTTACTACAGCTGTTAGCCAGCTACGGTAACGCTAGTTAGCTAGCTAGCTCTCTAATTGGCTAGCACGGTTAGCGGTTTCCACCGGCTACCACAGGCTAACGTCCGTTAGCATGAAAAAAATAAGGAAGCAGTCCCTCCCACACAGAGGCTGAAATTTGTTGATAATACGACAGTTGAATTGTTGTTATGAGCAAGTACGAGGAGCCAAGCGGGCTGATAAAACAAAGTCTGGTGAAAGTTTCAGCGTTAGCTACCTTCCTCAGCGGGGTCCATCTTGGCCGCTAAGCAGGGCAGCTTTGTCCGCTTCAGTGAAAATCAGAGCGTTGATCGCTATCTGCGGGAGATCAACATTTCAGAGCTCACTTCGATCTCTACTCCTCCCTTAGGGTCTATCATTAAAACAAATCTGTCTTTCCCTTACGGGCTAAACGTGTTCATTTCGTCTTTCTGTGGGTGCCGTTCATTTTCAATGTAACTACATATGACTGCATTAATCGTTTTCACCACTAGATGGCAGCGAACGACACAAAATAACTTTTTTTTGGGTTTATTTTATTTATTCACAAAGATGCACCAGTATAAACAGAACTTCCCTTTCTGTACGCTTCTATGCAAACAATATGCAATTTAAATTTGTGATTGAATAAATCTACTTCCTGTATTTAAATTTAAATACAGGAAGTAGATCATATGTCAGATACCATGTACATAATGTGCACTTTTCAAACAATCAAAACACAAACAGAAATCCTGGAACCAGTCAATTATGGGTGCAGTATACTTTTTTTGAAGCCTAAGCTTTGGCGTTTGGTTGAAGTGTTACATGAGGAAAATCAGAATCAGAATGCCCTTTATTGTCATTATACATTGTATAACGAGATTGGAGAGCTTCTCCTTTACAGTACAATATGCAGTCACAGGTGCCAAATTGATCATCATATCTGTTGGACACTGAGTAGTTAACCTTCTGTTAGATAACTTTATTATGGTATCTGTATTATGGTATAGTATCTGTAGCCACTAGGCTGTGGCTCCTGAACTCCTAATCTGACAGGGTTCAGTCCATGTCAGATCTCGTCTGCTCTGCAGCACAGGGACCGGCAGAAGGTACCGCATAAACACTAAACAACTGAAAATCAGGAGGTCTTTAGTGAACTCAGTTCAGGTGTTTGTGGAGTCGGTGAACCTGTGCCATGACGGTCTTCATTACAGGCCACGGTTTAATGGTGTTGCCCTGAACATGAGCTTACAGGCACAGCAACAGTTTGTGGGACACACAAGTTCCGATGTCGATCTGCTTCTTTGACACACTTTCTCGTACCATATGGAAGCTGGATGTACAAATATTTTGTACTTCGCGTTACATGCTAAAAGAGCTTCTGTCTGTGAACCACCCAGTCACCTCAGGTCCACGCCCACCCCTGAAAACGTGGATTTTGAATGTCAGAAACCCAAGATAGAGTGTGCGACCATTGTTGATCAGACTGGTGTGTTTTCTTCTTCCTCTGTAGTTGTCTGTTGTTGTGAGTGTGTCTGGGTGAAGTTCTTGGCGTCATACACCCAGACAGTGTCTATGCCCTCCCCGGCAGTCATTTCTGGGACCCAGGTAGGAAAGGGGAAGCGACAGGCCACCACCTTGGCTGTTGATGGTATTTCACTGGCCAGCTTCAGCTCCAGTTTGTCCATCTGCAAATTCCGCCAGAAAAGCAATGATGAGTTTTGAGAAAATAAATCAGTGGAAGGACAAAGAGAGAAGAACTCACCATTTGAGGGACTCCAAAAATGACAACGTTGGAGTACTGAGCAAAACTGACCTAGGAAAACAATCACAAATATTCAGGAGGAGGTACAGAAATGAAAAGATACACAAACTCTGAGCCAAATTCACACTAATTAATACTTCTAATATCATTTCTTCTACCAAGGATGGACGTCAACATGTGAATGAACATTTACTGATAATAAGGGGTCTGCTTTAAAATGGGCACATCCAATAGAGAGAGAAAGAAGGACGCTTTATTGATCCCCGTAGGAAAATGAATTCTCTGCATTTTACCCCATCCTCAACGAGGATCAGTGGGCAGACAAGACCCAGGGACCGACTCCAGATCTCCCACCTTTGCCTTGGTCGGGGGCAATGGGAGGCAGGAGTGATTCACCTGACGTACATGTTTTTGTGAGTGAGGGAAACCGGAGCACCCAGAGGGAGAACAAGCAAACAGCTCTATACACACACACACACAAGAGTATTTCCAGTTAGCACTTAATATCAAGCACACTTGGATTTTGATACACCAGTGCTTAAAATATTACAATATTTAGATTAATGTACATAACACCTTATATCTTATTGGTGTGTTGTATACATTTGGCCTTTATTTGAGGCTTTATATCAGTCAAATACCTCATTATTCATTATCAATCTTACATAGGAGCCAAGTATTTTCTTTACATGTGACATTACATTAATTAATTGACATGTACAATCAGGTATTTGATATATTTGACATTTTATGAGTGAGGCAGTTTTTCCATCAGTTCCTTAAAACAAATGAGCAGGTGAAGTTTCTGACCTTCCATAAGTCAGAGATGTGGAAGGAGGTGGAGCGGTGGACTCCCTCTCTCCAGGCCTTGTAACGGGAGTACCAGACCAGCCATGGGTTCAGCTCAAAGCCTGATGCCTGAAAACCACGTTTGGCTGCTGCTATTACCTGCAAACACGAGAGTGAATGGAAATAATGTCAATGTGTCACAATTATAAGACGCCTACAAACTTACCGGTTGAACGTAAGAATGTTATTTTAAATGCACGTTCTCAAGCGTGGCGTTGATATTTTTTTCCTTGGAGGTCTTCAGACGAGGCAGTCAGCAGAGTAAGTCTGTTCACATGGTGGATTTGAACCATCACGTCCAGTTCACTCTTCCACCACATATTTGAAACCCACTATATAGAACGCAGCCACCCCTGAAGTGGCACTGGGACCCTAATCCCACAGATTACCATAGACTCATGGCAACTTTTACACTTTATCATGCTGTTAGTTGAAGTTAGGGCTGAGTGGGCGGGACATTGGGGGGGCGGG
>OMNV01012791.1:0-11630 GCA_900303265.1 Brotula barbata
AGTCTAATGCTAACCCTAACCATAACCCTAACCGTAGCCCTAACCCTAACCTTAACCCTAACTCTAACCATAGCCCTAACCCTAACATAGCCCTAACCCTAACCATAGCCCTAACCCTAACCTTAACCCTAACCCTAACCATAGCCCTAACCCTAACCATAGCCCTAACCCTAACCATAGCCCTAACCCTAACCTTAACCCTAACTCTAACCATAGCCCTAACCTTAACCCTAACTCTAACCATAGCCCTAACCCTAACCATAGCCCTAACCCTAACCATAGCCCTAACCCTAAACCTAAGTCTAAGTCTAACGCTAACCCTAACCTTAACCCTAACCCTAACTCTAACCCTAATCCTCATCCAAACCCTAAATCAAACCCAAACCTAACCTGAATCTAACCCAAACCCTAACCTGAACCCGACCTTAACCCAGTCCTGAACCCTACACGAACCCTAACCCTAACCCTAATCCTAACCCGAACCCGTCCCTAACCTGAACCTGACCTTACCCTGACCCCGGAACCAAACCTTATCCGAACCTGAACTCAAACCCAAACTAGAACTTTTGGTAAAGTACGCTGTGCGATGAAAACGTAAATGTGACCAAAATGGAGTTTCTTAACTTTCTATCACTGTCATCTGCTGTACGGGCAAAATATCAGTGACGCACAGTCCTTTCTAGGGAAAAGGATTTTGTGAGCGATCATTTCAGCCATTATGCAGCCAACTGACCGCAGGTCCACTGCAGCGGAGCAGCAAGGACATTTTCATCATCGTGAGTAATCCACAAAACCAATAATGATACTTCAGCCAGACTGATATGAAACTATGACTGCATACAGGACATTTATGTGAATCAAATACAGTTTTCTAAACGGAGTCTGTACCATTGTCGGCCATTTTTTGCTATTATGTGCGGTGAGAAAGATTCTTTGCTATGACATGGGCTCCTGTGGTTTTCAGTGGAATTTTGTGTATTTTAGTATATGGTATGTTTAGTATTTTGACACTATTAAACTGGATTAGAGAAAGTCTTATGACAATGTGGCTTTAGCATTGGAACTGTCTTCACTCCTTGATCTAAATATGCAGAGCTATAAAATCTTATAAGCTGCTGAGAGCAAAACTTTACCATTCTCCTTGTACTTCATGCCCAAAATGACCTCTGGGGCCCGATAATATCTGGTCACCACGTAGGGGGTCATCATGAAGTTAGTGCAAGCTGTCCTCGCCAGGCCAAAGTCCAAGATCTTCAGAGTGCAGTCTGACTTCACCACAATGTTACTGGGCTTCAGGTCCTGTGTGAACAGAAAGCTATTTATTCATCTTCAAATTTCTCTTTCAAGCAAATGAGATCTTTTAAACAAGAGTGCAGAGAAAATGTACATTTAGATTGTTATGTTAAGTTACCCTATGAATGATGCCAGCAGAGTGCAGGTGCCTGATGCCACATAGGATCTGGTACAGCAGGTAGGACATCCTCTCGTGGTCCAGGTCCATGTGGATCACCTGACATAGGCTGGCATCCATCAACTCCATCACCAGGTACCTAAGAGGAGAGAAAAGAAAGAAACAGTATGAAAGGAACATCAAAGCAAAGAGCAGGAGAGACGGCAGAAGATGCTTCAGAAAAAATATCTGAATTGTGGGACACAAAAGCAGAGAGTAGACATTAAAACACTCTGCTACTGCTACTCACAGATCCTGGAATTCCTCCAAAGACTTCTGAGGCGTGAACACATTGATCAGACGAATGATCTGCAAGCAGAGAGACAGGCCATTAGTCCACTCTGTTACTCCATCCAGATCCACTCGGCTACCTCTCCACCTCACAGTGGAGTGAGTGGTAGCCAACTGAGAGCACAGCACTAAGTGAGTTTGTCTGGATTCACTCTCTGCAAAAAATTATATTGCACTGCGTTGACCCTCCATTCCTCAAGCTAATGCATTTTTTCAATATTTTTGCCATCTAAGCAGAAAATTCCATTTTAGATTATTAAACGTGTTGCATACGTTCCCATTTTCCAAGCGCTAATGCAATCACCTCAACCTCTAATATTTAAAATCTCAGCAAACGATTTCTCACCAGCTCAAATTTAACCAGCGTTATTATCATACCCCTACAACATTCAATGTTCAGATCTTTTTGCATATTTTCAGAAGATATTTAAAAAAAACAAGTTCAGCAGTTATGCAAAAAGAAGGAAGTAAATCATCTATCATGAGAAAGTCTCAAATGCTTGCAAATGCATGCTCAAAGGCTTGCAAAACATCACAACATGGCTGATGTTATGCTGTCTCATTCATTCAGAAGCTGAGATGAATGATGAGGAGTCATACTGGGACTGAAAAAATCCCACAGTTAAAATCAGAGAGATGAGGCAGGAAAAGAGCCATGCTGTTTGCATTATTGCCTTTTAGTGGCATTTGGTCCTCACCTTGACTCAGAATGAAAAGTGATAGAATATCATCCAACACTGTTTTATTTGCATTTCCGTTGTTGTTTGTTGCATATTTTTGTTATTAAATAATTACCTAACTGTGCAGATCACCAATTCCACTAAATGTTTTACCCTTACCTGAACATATGTCATGTTCATCTTTCAAAAAATGTTCACAAGTTACTGCATATGAAGCAAACTGCAGCATATTTTTTTGTCTTAAAGGCTGCTGAAAATTTTGACCACCATAATCTAAAATAAGATTGGGCATAATCCATCAGAAATGAATAGAGTAAGAGCTGATGGAAAATAGAAGTCTTACATTTTTGTGGTTGACACATTTGAGCAGCACCAGTTCTCTGTAGGCTCGCTTGGCATGGGTCTGGTTCTGGAAGGGACGACATAGCTTCTTCACAGCCACCGGTATACCAAGGACGGTGTCTAAAGCAGAGCTGGACACAGTGGACATACAGAGAGGGAAATGATGAGAGATGAACATTAATTTCCTTATGAGCAAAGCTTATGCCTGACACATTAAACAACCAGCAAAATTAGGTACCTCCCTTCCCTACAAATAGGAAAAAAGGGGCTACACTTATTCGTTAATTCATTTTAAACACCGACAGAAGAAAAAAAGGTCGCACTAACCGACATAATTTTATTAACAAATATTTCTCATATACTTCCTCTCTTCTGTATAATATTAGGCTGATTAGTGTGTAGAGCTTCTCTTTCTCTTCCATCTCGGTCTGAATATTTTACCTGGATAGAATCCAAATAAAGGGAACAGGCAGTTGCAACCTGTGGTGATGCAAATGCACTGCTCAGCTGACTGTCTATCCCCACTGTGCTCATCCACACCCATTCTATTCCATTTACATACAATTTGCCTAATTCATGATGAGATTGTATGCAAAGGTGAGATTTTGGTCGAGCTTGAAGAAAGCTCTTACAATGCCGAGCAAGTCCACCCTCTGGAGAGCACGAACATCTTCACTAAATTTCAATGTCATCTGCTCACTGGTTTGTGAAAATTTTGGATGAATGCTTTTTACTAACAGTGGGGGGTCTCCAAAAACACACCATTGCATCATTGGCTCTCATGATATCTTCCCATGGCGGGATGAGACATAAGCTTTAGAGTGTTAGTCAAAGTAATAACAATCATCCTCTGGAGGGCTAGAATATTTAGGTTACATGTCATTTAAAACTGGTCAGTAGTTGTTGAGATACACAAGTTAGGATGAATGTATTAGCCTGATTGACTGACTCAACCATCAACTATGTGAACGACACCAACAAGACAGAGCGCTGGTGATAGCCACCAAGGAAGAAAACAAATCCGAACATGTTCTTGATGTTTCAAGTCTGATGTTTGGGAGTGTGGCCTCACCAGACGATGCCCTGGGCCCCGGAGCCGATGGCGCGGAGCTGCTGGTAGCGTTTGAGTACAGTGAAGGTGGAGTCTCCCACCTGAACGCTGTAGAACTGTCCGTCCGCCTCACTCATCCTGCTGAACAGTCAGGCCCACCAGCACTGTCTGCAACAACACACAAATAAAAGGTTGAAAAAAATAAAAGACACATACGTCAGAAAAATAAGATTATGAAACGTGAATCATGTCATCAACTTGACCACTGAATTGCTCAAATGATCAACAGTCCATGACACAGCATTAAATGTGCACATCTGTATGGCCATGGTGTTCCTCCTTTCACATTCAGGGCAGTCACTGTGCAGAAATCATTCCGTCATTCATCCAGCACACAGGGTAAAGTATATTTTTATGGGGCATGTTTTGTAGAGAGGAAACTCAGGCCTTTTTCATTTTGTTGGTTTGGAATTGTTTCTGATCTCTCCTGTACACTTCAGTTATTTTCTGTAGCGTTGCCATTCTATTTTTATCACATCTGTTTTATCGCCAAACAAATAAAGTAAATCACGTACACAATGGAAAAAATGCTTTCAGATGGGCGTGTGAGTAACCACACATTACTCAGATGAAAAATAAATCCTTCTCCTCCCCCTATCTGCTCTGTTCCTTAGCATGGTTTCACCTCCTTCTTAACTTCTGCTGCCTCCATCGCTGCACCCAGAGGAGAAAAAGCAAAGACCTTCTTTTCATGCTCTCTTTCCACTACCTTTAGCTTTGTCTCCCTTTGGCACCGTTTTATGCTCTTAGCATTCTCTCTGTACTTCACAAGGCAGATTTGGGATAAAAGTGACTCAGCACAGCTACAGATACAGTCGGACTTTGATGGGGAAGAACTGAGGCCCAGTGACAATGCAGGTAAACTCAAAGACACAGTAACAGATGGCCAATCACCACATAAATTGGATTAACATTGACAAAATCTGCAGGTCCCTCTAAACATAAACCACTTCAGATGGGTTCAGTGGAATAATATCATAAGTATGCTGATTTAGTTTTTTTAATATTACTTTTTTTGCCGTTTTCTGCTTTTATTGTGATAGTTACAGTACAGAGAAAGACAGGAAGGAGGATGACATGCAGCACAGGGCACAGGCTGAGCTACGTGGCACACGCTTAAACCAGTGAGCCACCTGGTGCCCCTTTAGATTTTTTTTAATAAAATATGCAATCAAATCAAATTTAATTTACATTCATTGAAGTAAATTTGAAAAGGACAGGCAACGTTCTTTTCATTCATTGTTTTTCTCCCCATCATGCAGACCTACAACAGTTCAAAACCAGACCATCATAATAAATACTTCTGCCTTATGAAAAATATACCGAATCATTATGTAACATATCATCCTTAATAAATAATCTAATTATTAATCAAATAATCACTGTGACATTGACGCTTTAAGCTGATTCTTTTAGTTACAGAGAATTCTACAGTGGTTAATGATTAACAGCATTTTTAACACACGCACACGCACATGACAGAAATGAGAATGATGAAAAGAATGAAAGGACGAGAACTGATGATGACTGATGGAAAATATACGCAAGCCTCAGTGCTGTACTGATAAGTCTCAAGACAAGAAAATGTGATTCATCTTTGACTTAATTATCTGCCCTGAATACTTATCAGAAACAAATGAAAACAGAGCAGACAAATGCTCTGTTTCCATTTGTTTCCTCTCCTGATCTTGAAAATTCAGCCTACAATCTTCATCATGTTGCTACAGGAGAAGCGGACATAATGCAGTGATCTCATCCACCGTCATCTCACTGGCCATTAATTTCAACCGGGGCTCATGACTACACTGCGGCTCACTCCGGTCCAGTCTTCAGGTCTGATGTAGCAGAGATGAATCGATAAAGATTCCTATTGATTCCATGGAAACAACTTACATTTTAGTCTTGATCCCAATACAAACAAGTTGGAGCGTGGAATTCAAAGTACACGTACTGGGGGAGCTGGTTAGGATGTTACAGTAGCTTGGCATAACGACTCAGCAGCTCAGTCGTATGACAACATGAGCACTACAGATTTCTGTTAATGTGTTAAGATTTTGGCATTTATAAGTTGCTAAAGATGTGTTAACAGCAAGCCCACAGAAACAAATTCTGTTACTTCTGACACGTTTACATACAAACTCCTGGCATCTTTCCTTCTGTGTTCTGGTGTGGTATGCTCACACTGTGCCTTCACTCATTCAGTGTAAATCCTGTATAAAACCAGGCTAAATCAAGATCACACAAGCTCGCGGGTCCCTGTCATGTTGACAAGTTGCAACTTGATCTCTGACATACCACGCCAGAAAACCCTCGACAGAGGTGTTTTTATCATTTGCAGCTCTGTATCTGTAGGATTGTCAAGCCTGGCCCAGCACTTCTTCTATTTATCTATTCGCACATTGGCAGTTGGCTGACCAGCTAATTGGTACATTACTGCCACCTAGAGGGCCGGAGCACCAGACTGCCCCCTGCTGTGATTTTGCCATCAACTGGAAATTTTCCAGCTGAAACAGATTTTGTGTGAAAGTGCAAAACGTAATTCTCTCAGCTGGGCCAAGTTTCTCGAGGAGATCTTCCAATGATGCCTCATTATAGACCACATACATTCCAATAATACACATTTTACTCTTTCCAACTAACTGCAGCTTGTGCAATTTCCTCTTGGGTATTTGCATATTTTATGTTTTGTATGACTGAGCCTGTGCGCGCTATACTTGGGTTAGGTTACGCACTACCACAACTTCCCAGGCTTGTAGGATATGAGACTTAATGATGATGACGTTAGTCTCAATTCTGATTGACTTAATTGTTCCACTTTACATAGTCTTTGTCCAGTGATTGTTTTGTGAGTCAGCCCACTACCCCATTGTCCTTTTCACCTGGAATCAGATGGAAACGCACAGCAACTCCAAAGGTTATATCCAAGGAAGTGGAATTTTGCAAACATTAAATCTTATCTGGACATTGATCTCCCAGGCTTGATGCTGGCCACTACTGACAAGCTGCCAGAGTCAAATACTGCACTGCCTTTTCTATTAACTGCTGTCTTCAGGTCATTTCACTGGCCAAAAAAAATGCTATTTTAATACCTCATTTCATTGAAATACTAAATCAAACCAAAGGATCATCACTTCACTCCCGACCTTGCATGATGATACTGTAGACGGACAGTGACACCTACACCAACTCGTCCTGTCTCATTAAACACTTCTATCAACAGATTTATCACACAAATGGACGCACTACACAAACGATCACAAATGAAGTTTCCATGTTCGTGTAATATTTTCAGCTGTCACTAGCAACCGGCTCAGCTTTCTAGCTAAATTGGTCAGATAACGTGATTGTCGTGAAACACCGGCCTTCACAGACGTCGTTCAGAAGCAGATATAACGTTTGCGCGTCTGATATGTATACGCTGTGTATGGACAGCCATGTGGACAATGCTCGGGTCGCAGCAGAGGTCTATAGGGGAGAATCAATGTAATTTCCACATCCAGCATTCCTGCACTAAAATACACACAGAGGTATGAAGTCACCAGTCTGTGACTCGCCACGGCCGCAGCACCGCTGGCACCGAGTGGCTCCACACAGTCAGAAACCGTCGCTACATTCAGCCCCAAAGCCCGGTCATATCCGCCAAACTCACGGAGGACCCCCTCCCTGCTTTACTTCTCCCAGTGCTAATGCGGTAGTCAGGCCAGAGCTGAAGTGAAAGCTCGGACGGACCGACGGACGGTAGCAGCGGCGGCGGCGGCGGCGGAGGAGGAGGAGGAGGAGGGGGCGACACACAGACACGGCACCTACCGTCTCCCTTCGCCGCTCCCAGTTCACTCCCATGCATCGAAAACACAGAATTAAACACTTCCTGCGACGTCCAGGCACAAATGATAATTAGAAAAGTTTGGGAGAACGGCTGCCCGGGCTGTCACGACAGAATCCGAGCTAACTCCGGCAGCAGCAGCACCGAGGAACGGGTGCGGAGGAAGAGACGCCACAACAAGCGGAGAGCGCGCGAGTGACGTTAGCACGCAACGTCCAACGTGGGAAGTTGTTTTTTCTCCTTTAAACTTTTTTGATTCGCATTTTCGGCAAACTTGCTTTTCATGTATTTCCTGTTTCATCGCTTTCTAACGCACATTTCTCTTTTGAAAATAATTCTATATTTTTTATGTATCTTTTACATAATTTATTTATTTGGTTTTTATTTAAATTGTATTTTTTTACGGTATTTTTTTTTCTATACCTTCAAATGTGAAAGCTATTTGAGATACATTCAATGTATGAAAGTGCTATGCAAATAAAATTTATTATTATTGTGATGGCTAAATTGTATACAGTTAGTGCCAGCGTTTGATTTATTTCATATAACTGATTTTCGTCAATCTTTTGTCCGTATATCAATTTTTATTTGTTGAATTTATTTCAGTGTGTTGGTTTTATTCTCCCTCTGTCTGTCATACTCTTGTTCTCTCTAATTAATTTTGACCACATCCATGTAGGATTGAGATTCTCTTACTGAATCAGGACTCGAGTTATGTTTTTATGATATTTACCTGTAACATTACACCTCTTCTTTGTGATTTATTTTTTCACATACAGGTTCTATTACACATCTGGCTGTTCAAGGGGGGTGGCAGCCGGCTCGATAATTTTAAGTGTAGTCGCTGGTCAAAAATAAGTGAAATGCATTATAAACGTATTGTATTTCCCCTTTGTCACTTCACTCTGGCCTGGCCTCAGGACAGGGATGACACGAGCTGACATCCATGGTGAAACAATAGATTAGGATGTTTTACTCTGTTGTGATGTTTTGAAGTATTTGTGTCATTTCTCTGACCCCATTTTCTCCCATTCTCTCTATGTCACCCAAACACAGATATTTCCTGTTTCATTAAA
The DNA here is from genome assembly GCA_900303265.1 of Brotula barbata. Taxonomy (NCBI): domain Eukaryota; kingdom Metazoa; phylum Chordata; class Actinopteri; order Ophidiiformes; family Ophidiidae; genus Brotula; species Brotula barbata. The sequence goes on from OMNV01012791.1 coordinate 8,774, forward strand.
TGCAAACATGAACAAAAAAACCCTATGACATCATAAAAAAGTGTATAAATCCAATAAGATAATTTTTTAACAAAAACTAAAAACACAAATAAACCTGCAGAGCAACAATTGTAGATTGTTACTACATCAGACATGGCTGCCTACAGGAAATTCTTCATTGAAAGAAACAAAACATTTGGAATTGATCTTTGGAATGTTGCAGCTATTTATTGATTCATGGTATCTTGGCTATAAAACATACAGTACAAAATACAATCATAATTATAGACACAAATCAACCCCACTGTTTAGCTCCTATAAAATAAAAATCAGATAAATACAGTAAAATATCATTATTATAAACCCCATACAAAAGCTCATTACCAAACGTAATGTCGCAGCGTTTCTGTGCTGTTTGGGTGTTCATTACGTACTTCATGTAAGTATTGCGTACTTCATTTTCAGTATTTTCACCAAAATCTGTCACCCTATGAGTATAAAGTAAGTATAAATCTTGAAACAAAAATGTCTGGAAATAACAAATGATTTGGGACACCAGAATTCAGTTACCAAAGAATAGACAAATGTTTTAAATTAAAAATAGGAATAATAGTAAAAATGCAACAGAAATAGATGAACAGAATCTATGGCGATAAAGCATTTCCAGTAATAATATATAAACAAAACTTCTGTATTTATTCAAGCAGACTTTCAAACTGTAAGGAGAATTATGGCATTGATGGTATCGTTCAGAAAACGCTCTGCAATAAAAAGTGACAATTTCTTCCATTACAGAGGGATAAAAGGTCAAATGGACATAAAACAGGAAAAGAAGTAATCACTTCAGGATTGTGTACATTCATGATGCACATTTGGTCCACATATTGCACAACTGTAAACACTTCAATGTACCATTTCAATGTTTCTCTATATTAAGGCAGTTGTAGAATTTTTTGGCTCAATAGCAAAAGGCACAGCATTTTGTCTGGATGTTTTGGATGTGTTGTGGTAAAGTTTCTTTCATAGATCATTCTACAAAACCTCAAAGGCACTAACTAGAACTTCCTCAGCAGTGTATTGGTTGGACTTCACATTTCACTACAATAAAAAAGACATTGTACCATGTATCCCCCTCTTTTGTCACTTAATGTCTCTCTATCTCGCTCTCATTCACGAAGAATCTTGTCCATGCAAATGCACACACAAACACACACGCACGCACGCACGCACACACACACTCACACAATTGCACTGTAAATGTATGATCCTCCTCTCTCCTCTTCTGTGCTTTGTGGATTGCAATTATTCCACGGTCACAGACTTGGCCAAGTTTCTGGGACAGTCAACCTGAAAATGGAGAACAAAATGTTACAACAAATTACCAGTGATCAAGAACGGCTCTACGGGCATCATACCAAAGAACACAAAAAGTGGAACAAGATTAAATATAGCTGAAAAACAAAATTAAACCAACATCACTTGAACACATCCCAAAGCGTTTCATTACACGTCTGCTTTTGCCTTGATAATGAAAATATCAGATGAGAACCAAGGCACAGTTCTTCTGTTTTACTAAAGAAAAAGACAAAATGTACACAGAATACTTTTCTCTGAAGACATGAAGACCAAACACGGCCAACAATAACAGTAACATATGACTCTCATCAGGCAGCCAAGTACAGAACTCTGATGAGATGACTGTGTTGCTCTGTTTCTGCCAAAACATGCAAGTACCGCATTTAAACAAACACGTTGGCCATAACATCTTGCAGTCTCTCTCAACTGCACTTGTAAAATCTTATCAGATCTCATTTCAGTATAATATGTACAGGTAGCCTGTCTAAAGACAAAAATTGACTACGTACATCATATCCTCGCAGCACAGCCAAGTGGAATGATAAGAGCTGCAGGGGGATGACACAGAGGATGCCCTGCAGACAGTCCACGGTTTGGGGCAGTTTGATGGCCCTGTAGGCATTCACTGCTACCTCAGGATCATTGTCGGAACACAAAATGATGGGTCGACCCTGACGGAGAGAATGAGAGAGTGAACATTTTTGTGTAAAAATGTGCGTGTCAATGAGTGTATTTCAGTGCTCGCACTTCTTTTTCTATGTGCTTTTCCAGGCCTTACCGATCGAGCAATGATTTGCTGCAGAGCATTCTGGCACTTAATGTAGCAGCTATCTTTCATGATGATCATGATGACTGGCATGTCTTTGTCCACCAGTGCCAGAGGGCCGTGCTTCAGCTCCCCAGCCAGAATGCCCTCTGAATGCATATATGTGATCTCCTTGATTTTCTGCATTGGAAAGAGTTCCTTTGTGACTCACATTTAACATTATTATGGTTATGAACGAAGAGATCCAGTTTAGACACACACATTATGGCGGCGCTATTCCATTGCATTTTAAATCACGTTTAACTGAACCATTCTCAACTCACCAGCGCTCCCTCTAGACAAGTAGCGTAGCTGTAACCTCTGCCCATGACCAGAAGAGACTTCCTGTCCACCAATTTGTTTGCAGTGGCCAAGATCTGGTCATCCAGAGCCAACACCTCCTTTATCAGCTCTGGAATAGGACAAGAAAAAGGAGTAAGGTGGTGTGGAGAGGCGTGCAACACACACGCACGCACGCACGCACGCACGCACGCACGCACGCACGCACGCACGCACGCACACACACACACACACACGTGCGTTAAAGTGTTAGAACACTCACCAGGTAGAACTTTCAGCCCATTGATGATTTCCATTCTTCTATTATGGTGGGACAGCCTGTCCTCGCTCATCATCAGAGCAAACATGATGAGGGCCACAAACTGACTCGTGTAGGCCTGGATAAACACAAACAAACAGCTTTTGAGCACTGCTGCT
>OMNV01012793.1:0-27715 GCA_900303265.1 Brotula barbata
ACTACTACTACTACAACTACAACTACTACTACTACTACTACTACTAATACAACTACAAATACAACAACTACTACTACTACTACTACTACTACTACTACTACTACTAAAACTACAAATACAACTACTACTACTACTACAACTACAACTACAAATACAACTACTACTACTACTACTACTACTACTACTACTACTACTACAACTACAACTACAACTACAACTACTACAACTACTACAACTACAACTACTACAACTACAACTACAACTACTGCAACTACTACAAATACTACTACTACTACCACTACTACAACTAGTTACTAGTACTACTACTACAACTACTACTACTACAACTACAACTACTACAACTACAACTACAACTACTGCAACTACTACAAATACTACTACTACTACCACTACTACAACTAGTTACTAGTACTACTACTACAACTACTACAACTAATACTACTACTACTACTACTACTACAACTACTACAACTACTACTACTACTACAACTACAACTACAACTACAAATACAACTACTACTACTACTACTACTACTACTACTACAACTACAACTACAACTACAACTACTACAACTACAACTACAACTACTGCAACTACTACAACTACTACTACTACCACTACTACAACTAGTTACTAGTACTACTACTACAACTATTACAACTAATACTACTACTACTACTACTACTACTACTACTACTAATACTACTACTACTACTACTACTACTACTACTATACTACTGCTAATAATAATAATAATAATAACTTTATCCATAATAACTCTTGTGTCACAAAAAGAGATAAACCCGTTGTAGTTGGATCAGTGGACGTTGGATCACTTTCCCCCCACAAACGGACCGCTCCGGATTGGGTCCGGACCGAGACCACCTCCTCTCCAGGGTCTGCTCCGACGGACCACACCCAGGGGTAAAAAACCAAACAGAGTCTTTTTTAAACCGGACTTCAGTTCTGCTGTTGTGCTTTAGAGTTGATTTTTGTGTAGTTATTGGAGTGTGTTTTCTATTATCAAAGTCAAGTCAATGAGGGATCATGACAGTCTGACATGTCACAGCCTGATCTCACGCTCTCATCTATTCACGCTCGCAGCCTATCCAGCAGAACCACATTGTTTTAGAGTTAATCTTCATAATCTCTGAGATCCTGTCTTCAAACTGAACTTTACCGTCCAATTCTCATGAAAAGTCCTCCAACGCACAATCAGGATGGATTTTAGGACACACACACACACACACACACACGTATACATCAATATCCAGTATATATTTTATCAGTCATCAATGGAAAACACTTTCGGTTGCATTTGTGCGTGGAAAGTGACAAACAGCTGGATCATTCGGGGCTCAGAGTGGAATCTGTATCGGTGTGATCCAGAGTGGCTCTTAAAGCAGACGGAGTGAAAATATGATCACAGCACACGGACGTACCTTAGTCACACTACAAAAGAGACACTTCAGTAAACTCTGCAGTCCCGAGGTCACCCCCAGGACGGTCCAGTATCAACGTCACAATTAAACCCAAACCATGAGCCGGACCTGTCGGACTTTATTCCTTGTCTATTCATGGATCTCCACGGTCCTGAAACCCACCCGTGTTGGCTCCGGTCACGATGGCCGTTTTCCCTTTGAGGCGCACGGTGCAGGTCCGGGGGTCCCAGGGGCCTCTCCGCTGCAGGCGCACCACCAGCGCCAGCAGCACCGTGGATACCGCCCACAGTGGGTGACACAAAATATCCAACAGGTTCATCTCCGTCCCGGTCCCGGAGCGCAGTGATAATGGGACAGGAGTGACACCCTACCCGTGAGCGGTGACCAAGGAGGCTTGTCTAGCGCCCTCTAAAGGACAGGGGCTGAGCTACACTCAGTGCTCTGCTGGACAGTGTCCTCTTAAAATATGATTTATTATTTATTCTGCTGTGTCTATTCAAAGTAAAAGATAAGTATAAGATAAGATAAGATATTATTATTATTATTAGTCCCGAAGTGGAGAAATTTACAGTCTACAGCAGCAAAGGGGAAGTGAAGTGACTAGATATTTATCATCTGAATCTCTGGCATCCTCTCTTTATAAACATCTGACATCTATTTTTAAACTCTAATGAAAAGTGTTCCAAGACACGCACAGCGTAGATATAGGGCACTCATAAGTGGTTCAACCGGCAAATCATAAAATAATATAATGGAAATAAGACACACACACACACACACACACACCCACCCATCTGTAAACATCTAAACAATCAGTTTAGCACTGTTTCAGACGTTAAATGAATAGGTGAATTGGTATTTGTGTAACTCTGTAATAATTGATTGTATCGTGGAGAAAAGGCATAAAATCCTCTTCATTGTTAGATTGAGGAGTAAAAAGACTGAATATAATGTAAGATCCATTACAGTAACGTAAAGTGAAGGCAAATGTACGTTCTATTAAAATTCTCTTCATTCTAGATCATCTTTTACAGATTGGTATCTCTGCAAGCTTTGGGATTTTCGCTAGAATTTAAGATAAAATCCAACGTTTGTGAAGGTGGAGAGAATACCAGAGATAAAAAGATTACATGTGTTTGTTGTTTTAGGAGTCAGAGGTTGTGTAGTAGGGCGGCGGAGCTTGTTTTCTGTGATATGGTGAGGAGCTCTCTGATTTGTCTGCGTGGGCGTCCTCCTCCCACCTCCAAAAACAAGCGGCTCAGGTGAACTGGATTATCTCAATCAAACTGAGCTGTCTGTCTCTAAGTGTCAGCCGGTTGATAGACAGGTTACCTGTCCTTGGTGAACCCAGACACCTTTGACACAAGCAAATGGTGTTATCACTGTTTCCTCTGCTGCTCCTCCTCCTCCTCCTCCTATTCTATGTAAAGGAGTACCAGTGAGTAGTCTGAGTCAGTGCTGCCCTGTACCTCAGCCTTCTGCTCGTGTGGTTGATGTGACACTGACACTGATGCTGATCATGATGCACTCATGCAGCTCCCTTCCCCACGTTTGCTCCATTTTACTCATGTTTACGGGTTTTTCACTTATGAAGGAGTGAATAGCCATATTAACTTTGACATCACCTGACTATCATCTTCTTCGCCATTAAACTCTATTTGAAGGTTTTATGAGATTGTTTTATACATACATATACATATACTGTATATGTTTTTTTTGTAGTTGGAGCATTTTGGAGATGTTTGGCGTTCACCTATCAGGTCCATACTCCGTACTATGGACCACTATGGATCCACGGAACAGGTTGAAAAGCCTCGAAAAGCTTTATGAGAGTAGTTTTGTTTTTGTCACATTGGTTTATCATAACATTTCATTGTTATTAAATTACACACGCACGTACGCACACACACACGTACACACACAGAGTGGTGTGTTGGACAACGCCTTGATTGTTTACATAATAAATGTCCTATTTGACTGTCTATATATTACAGATGATATAATATAATACAAAAATCCATGAACGCTGAATTTGGACAGGTTAATTTATCATAAGGTTTGTTATTTGACTGATTTGTCTGATTTTGAGATAACGCCTTCAATACACTTAATAATATGATAATTGTGATGATAAATTCATAAGGAGTGAACAATAACAATGTGAATTTTACTTAAGAGAGTGTGATAAAATGTGAACCCCCTTTCTGACCTGTTCATAGGTATTTACTGTATAAGAGGAAGTTGTGCCTTTTATAATGTACGTTTTTAATCTCATCCCAGAAACTTAAGTTCAGATGAAATTAGAAATAGTTTTCTGCCTGTTATTAATATAAATTCCCCACATAAACATTGATGTTCCTCCATCATGGAAACAAAACAGCTCTGCATTAAACCACAGCTGCTATTCAATAAGTTTAGCGAAACATTGACAGAATTCCAAAGGATCACCATGTTCACACATCAGTGATTTATTACAGGAAATGATTTGATGATTTGATATATGTTTAACTATTTCGATGAAGAATACGCTGTACCAGTCTAATGTGTACATTTTTATGTTACTATCTGGATTTGCGGCTTGTGCATCCTTGTTCCACGATGTGAAATAGCTTAGAGAATAACAAGGTACATCCAGGGTGTTGAAGGAAAAATAAAGCCCGAAGAAAGAGAAGAAGAAATGATTTTACAAGACGTCACATTATAGCATGACACAGATCTATTTGGGAATCCGCTCGTCATGATTAGTTTTCACGGTGGCATGAGTAACTTCAGTCTTTGGTCTATTGAAGAAATAACAACATGGATTCACGTGGTCCATTTAAAGGACTACAAACCACATATGTGAGCACCAAATATCTCCAAAATATGACAATACATATGAAAGCAAAAAACAAAACAAATACAAAAATGCTAACCTCTAATTTGGCTGTAACGAAGCTATATTTCCTTTCGAGTCTGTTTACTTGCAGTCATACACGTGAGAGTATTTGTCTTGCCGACGTTGTTGTTGATGTTTGCAGATGCCATCTACACTTACTGTGGAGGAAATCTGACTGTAACTGGATTGAAGGCTACAGCTGGGATCTTTGCCACCTATCCTGCACCGTACCTCTCAATACTCTCTGGATTCATTGACCAGGTTGCCATGAAATTGGATTATATGATACAAATCATTATCCCTTTTCTTATTGTTCCACGCTGATACGGTAACGTGTGTTGGTGCCGTGTGTGCCAGGTGTTTGGCACAGCCATGCTGCTGTTGGGCCTGATGGCTCTGTCCGACCAGAGGAACAAACCGGCCGTTGCCGGCACGGAGCCTGTGGCCGTGGGTCTGCTGGTCATACTCATTGGCATTTCTCTGGGCAGCAACAGCGGCTACGCCATCAACCCCACCAGAGACATCGGACCCAGGACCTTCACGGCCATCGCCGGCTGGGGGGCTGATGTCTTCAGGTATGGAGAAATATCTGTTTGTTTTGGGTCTACAGGTAAATATTTACCAGGGTTCAGCTTCGGTTTATTATTTTTAGTTGTTTCTGAGTAGTTAATGATTAACTTCAAGAGGAGAATCATTTATGAAATCCCTCAGTACAAAACGACTGCGGGACTTGGTTATTCATATCCAAACTAGATCACTGCTATTTTTGTAACTTGTATCATTGTGGAGACATTCAAAGTTCACTCAGCAGATCTGTAGTCTGCAGAATGAACTGCTGGGGATCTTTAGAATAGAATAGAATAGAATAGAATAGAATAGAAAGCCCTTTATTGTCATTATACAGTGTATAATGAGATTGGAGAGCTTCTCCTTTACAGAACAATATCATCAATAGAAAAACAAGGAAAAAAAAGAAGAGAGTGCAAATTGGTGTCATATACAAATATACAAATGTACAAATAAACAGTATGGAGGTACTAGGTGTAAGTATTAAATATAGAATATAAAATATAAGAGAATATGAATATAATTGCACAGAATGTTATTATATTGCATGGTAGGGTCGTAGCAGCAGTGGCTATATTGCACAGTGACCATTATGTTGATGGCTGTTTCATGTGTGAGTTCAGGGTGGTGATGGCTCTATGAAAGAAGCTGTTTTTCAGTCTGTTTGTTCTTGCTTTGAGGCATCTGTAGCGCCTTCCAGAGGGCAACAGCTCAAACAGCTGAGAACCGGGATGCTATTTCTACTGCAGCGTGAAGAAGATGTAACCTTATACAGGTTATAAAGTATAAACACACGCTTAAAGCTAAGCGTATTTTCTGAAATCTCAAATGTTTGATTTTCTAACGACAATCATGAATTGTCTGTTCCATTACAACGCCCTTCCTGTATGACTCCACCACACATCTCTCAGCTGCCTCACATCATGTGGTCACAAAGTTGTGAAATGATGTGACTATAGGACAGATGTTACTGGTTCAAATGTGATATAACTTCATGCAGAGTGCCACGTTCTGTTGATCCATTCTGTGGATACAGACCTCGTGAACTTCAGCCCAAATATAGCTTATAAGAAGACAAGACATTTTGTAATTGGGTGGCACATCAAGCATGTTACAACACTTGTTCATGGTTGCCTATCTTTCTTTGTGCAGGGCCGGAAATGGCTGGTGGTGGGTACCCATAATTGCCCCCCTCCTTGGAGGTGTGATCGGTGCAGGGTTGTACCAGATCATGGTGGGACTGCACCACCCTTCACCCTCCTCCGGGGGTCATCAAGGGGACGAGTCTGTCCCTCTGGAGAAAGTCGAAAGGAACGCTGCTAATGAGTGTGTGTGAAAGCCCCAAAGATGCCTGTAATACTATGATCCATGTCTAAACATTTCTATGAAATCGAGACATTCAGTAGCAGTAAAACTGTTAAAATGACAGAACGTTTACATCGGTTTGACACTTCCTGCGTTTGTGTTTCATAGCAGTGTCGCAGCAGTCCAGGACTTCACTTACGACTCATATTTTCATATTATTTATCCGTTCTTTGTTGGCTTTACTTTCCACACTGTGAGGAGCGTTCAGCTCAGGGATGGGCCGTGATCTCTTTGTGGGTCCTATTGCTTCCTGTCGCTTGGAACATATTTTAGAAAGTGAGCTGTACTGATTGTATATGAAAAATGCTTATTCAAACATAATCATTATGTCAACAGTGTGTTAGAAGCGTAGCTAGAAGAGATTATTTTTCAATGTTCAGCTTGAAGCAGGAATGTGGAATGAGGGAAAACTTTGTCTCCTACCTGAAATGTAATGGGAGACATTTTTACACTGCTGATGTAACACAGACACAGCAGCAAATGTTTACTTGTTTATATACTTGTTTATTATGATGTTTATTAGCCTGAATAAAACAATTCACAATCTCATAACCTAAGTCTGTTAGCGTGCTTCAGTTTGTGCCGATTTCTCGTACATTAAAGTGTATACGTGATATTGGAGAAAGCCAATTTATTGCCTTAATTGCATTATAATTGAGTTTTAAAGTCCATGCCAACATACTTTTTGTAAAACAGAGGTTCCACAGAAAAATCTGAGAATATATATATAAATATAAAATTATGGTTATTGATAATTGGCTGACGTAAAAAAAAAAAAAAAATCCAAGGCAGAATTACAGAGCTAATTTTATGCATTCATGAGTAATTACACGTTTATTTTCCCTCTCATACTCATATTTTTGAGACAGTATTCACTGTCATACCTGTGAGAGTAGAATAGAATCTGGCACCAGTCTTATACATTGGACTTAAACTAATACATAATGAATCTCAAAGGGTCCCCTGCCATTAAGGACAGCAGCCAAACTTCACACAATACATATAATCAAATCCACTTTGTAAACCATTCATACCCCAACCTTGTCTAGTTGAAACAGCTTGTATATTCCTCAGTCTGCTTTGTAATATTCATTCATCATCACAAACTAACTGCATGAAGCCAACATGTTACACAGAATATGCCACATAGGAAATCAATATGCAATCAAAAGCGCAGAGCTCAAGATGCAAAGCATCATACGGGTTCAGCTTGAGTAAATTATGTGTGTGAAGTTTAGGTAGATTCATGGCATCTGTGCACCGAGTGGAGAAGCCTGAGCTTATGGCTTGATAATGTGGTGATTTTTGGATGCTCTGGTTGGCCTGCACTTATGATGAAAACTTCCTCTGCCTCTAATGCACCAACTTAGTGTTTTTTGGCCACTTAATGTTTATTGTTGTTCTAGCTTCAAGCCCCAAACGTCCAACACTCACAGTTAGCCCTCCTCTCTGTCACTGTTGGTCGTATAGACAGTACAGCAGATAAAAGCGTCTTCCTTGGATGGAAACCTTCTCACCGCTTTGGTCCACTGTGTCTTCCCGTGCTGCCTTGGGTCTTGGCTGAGCCCCCTGAGCTGCATTGGGCTGCCTGCTTCTTCTTGGGCATGGGTGCTTTGGTTTTACCTTTGAAGGCCTTTGTAGCATCCAGCTTGTTGACAGAGATATCTGCAGCAGGATCAGCCACGCTGGGCTCACTGCTGAAGATCAGCGGCTGATACAGGGATGCCCACTGCTGTGGAAGGAACCAGACCATTTGAGACAAAATTATAAAGTGGCGTCTGTACCTATATGTGGAAAAGAAAACATTAGGAGCAAGAGGTACCATAATGGTCCTCAGAGCAGCCACAATCCTTGTATTGATGACTGTACTGTCTAATGTGTCAGCGTGCATGGTTTTGTGTATGTGTGTGTAAGGTTTCTGTTTTAGTTCTGTTTTTGGTAATTACAGTTAAATATACTTATTATATGGTAATTATATAATTCTACTGTGTCTAACTATGATTAAATATAGTTAAGTATTTTTTAAATAGTTATACATAGTTCTGATGAATAGTTTTTTGTTCCATTTATATTTCGGTGTCTGTTTTCTCATGTATTTTCATATCTACATACAGTATCAGTCCATAGATCCATATGTCTCCTATATCAGCATATGAAAGGTGTGTATAGAGTGTACGTTTATTTTATTATAACTAACCAATATATATATCAGTGGTGGGCCGTCAGGGCCAGCAAGTCCTTCTTTGCTGGCCTAAATACTATCAGAAGCACTGACCTACATTTACAACCTAAATTCTAATATTTGTTCCATGTAATTGTATTAATTTATTCCCAACAGTCTGTTCTCTTCATTTCGTAGCGTTTCTCTTGGCTGCACTGCTTCCAGTACATGTATGTGGATGTTAGATTTTTAGTCCAATCAGATTTCAGCCTCTATGTGTTGCCATGTCAGTCTAATCTGCCTTCAGAATCAGTAGTCCTGGTCCATGGAACTTCAACTATATCAGCAATGGGACTGTTTCTTTAACCAATCAGATTTCAAATTCCCCTCCGAGGACCAGCTAGCTGGACCACAGTAACGTCAACATTTTTCCATCCTCTGATTGGTTATATATATATATATATATACAGTATAATATATATTAGTTAGTTGCTACCTTGGCCTGTGGGCTGGGGCCATAAGGGGTGAAGGCATACTGCCACTCAGGCAGACCCAGGTGGGTGATCATCAGACGATAGTAGGAGGTAAAGGTAGCTGTCAGAAAATGCCAGCACAGTGAGCGATCCAAGAACCAAATCTCACTGTTCTGGGCTACCACACCTGGAAAACACAAGGAGCAATGAGAAGGACTTCCAAAGGATGTCCGACAGCAGTTAGGAAGCGAACCAAGACACAACTTGTGAATACAAACAGACACCTGGTGTGCAGTTTTTGTAGACCAGGCACACTTTTCCATTCCCACTACAGCTATCCAGTTCGAAAATGCGGCTTCGGGAGTCAAAGTGAGGCACGGCAGGACGACAGCCAGATTCTGGAGGATGGCATTAAACTTGAATTAACATTTGCTCTGAGATAAACTTCTCATTCATTAGCATGCTTTCTGACACCTGATGATTTAATTCGACTTGACATGTTGCAATAGATGCAATGAGGCCCACATCAGGATCTGACAGGTGAGGTTTACCACTTTCTTTGCAGTTCTCGTCCCAGTCCAGATCAGCCAGCGTGGGGGCATTGGGGAGAGAAAAAAGGGATACCGGCAGGAGCAGTGGACACAGCCTAGCCACGCTGTTTATCATCATGCAGCCTAGGGGTACACACTCATCTGAAAGTCACATACACACAGACAAACACAATTATAGTTAAATGGGAAAAACACCCCAAGTCTTTGATAAAAATTGCTCAATCTATTTGCACCTGCATTTTTTATTATGGACTTTAACATAGACTTTTACCACTTCACCCTGAGGGCACTTGGTAATAACAGTTGGATTTATACAAAAAAAAAATGAAACGAGAGCACAAATAACCCAAAGGTAACTTATTTTTTATTGCTGTCTTTATTGAGTGTGAAGTAATCCGACAAATGCAGACCTACTGAATACTGAATGGTGTTTACAGTGTTGTTTTTTGAAGCCGCAGAGACAAGATTTGTACATCCACGGTTTTCTCTCTTTTCTTTGTGTTTTCTGACATCGTCTTTTTTATGTTTGATTACCCAAACAAGGTACTACAGAGTCGCTAAATGTCGCTGATGTCATTAGACACAGGACTGCGTAAATTATTTTCCCTGGATGTCAGGTCCGATAGGATTCATAAAAAATTAAAAACTCTCAACAATGAAAAATCAACACATTTTAGCAAGTGCAAAGTTCTGACACTTTTCACAGCAAATGTCTCAGATTTACCACTGTGGGCCTGCATGTATGAAAAGTACAAAATCTCAGGGTGCAAGTGAAGTAATGATATTGAGAAACTGATAATATTTTTGGGATAAATCAAGAGTCGAACGTTTATGATGATATTGTTCAATACACTTACCATCTAGTTTAACACTCCATGTTAGTGTGAATCCATCCGTTGTGAGGTAGAAATCTCTCAAATCCTCTGGCAGAATACAGGTATTTTTCTGAAGAGGGAAAGAGTGATTTGAAACGTGTCACAACAATGTACCAGCAGTGCAAAACCTGACTCCTTGCTGCTGATGATGATGATGTGATTTCTCACCTGCTCCCATGACAGCAGGGACCTTTTCTCTGCAGGCTCCCTCTCTGCAAAACGAACATCGTCCACGCCAGGCATGTTCTCTGCCATAACACAACATTTTTTGATTGTAGAGATAACCAACAAAATTTGCTGGAAACATCGACGTTAACATTTATTGTCTTTATGATAATCTTAAATTGGACTCTTGCCAATGCAATCCGTTGCTAGCTAACCTAAACCTCGGACGTTCGTTCAGTAACAGCAAGTACGAGGGCCGTAATACATACCGAGTATTCGAGTGATGCCGAGCGTCAGTCTTTCAGCGACCCCTTTAAAAATGATATTGTCTTTGATGTCTTCCATTGCGATGATGGAGCTCACAAGATTGCAAAAAGAAGTGGATGCAGCATCCTCTCTGTCCGCTACCCAGCTCTGTATCATAGGGCTCAGCTGGAAACCAAACACAGACGTCAGAGGACAATAACACAAAAGCAGACGTGCACGTCAGCCAATAGAAATCCGCCTTTCACCCAGAGTGACCAATTACATTCGGTGTTGTAAAGAAAAAGGCGGGACTACGAGATCCCCGGCAACGCTGGGCTTCCTGGGAGTGGTGGCGGTTGTTTCAATATGGCGACAGCTACACAAACAAGTAGAAACTGTGGAATATTTTGGATGAATGACGGTATGCTTACGCTTATTATTAACGTCACATGTGACACATTGGCCGAGTCGTCTTTGGAAACGTAAATGGTTTGGATACAGTGTCATTGGTGCTGCCGTTGTTACCTTTGTTATGGTGCTGGAAAGTTGTGAGTGAAGAGAGCAGAAATAGCTAACAAGTGCTAACTAGTTTACTCTAAATTATATTTACTCTTTACAGTTTGAACGTATTTGTTAAGTATTTGTATGACTAGTTTTTGCTGCTGTCGTAAGGCATCTTAAGGTTTAGTTATTTACTGTAGGTAGCTAAAGTTTCGGTTTCGACATACTTGTAATTAAAGTTTCTCCAGACCAATGGACGAGGTGAATTCCTGTATGGAGACAACTAAAACACTTAACTTATATATCCAGGGTTACTATCTATGATATAAAACAGGGGACACTCTTATTTTGTACATTTTGACCATGTTAAATGCTGTTGCCTACCGTGATATATTATGCTCCAAATAAAATTGGCTGATAAAACTCGCCAGTAATATAGTAAACCGTGTCAGAGACTAAATACTTTAATAGTGTGTGAAGCTATTGTAAACAGCAGGACACATTAAAAGTGGTCAAACACAAATACACAGAGGTTCAATGCTGTGTGTATACTTGTTTAGCCAACAAACAGCAAGAACAAATGATAAAAGTAACAACAATGACATTCATTTATGGTCGATAAAAGTGTTCATCTGTCTGTAATACTGACAAAATTGAGTGTCCACAATAGAAGAACAAACATTTATTCATAGATATATATCCTCTGCTGCTTATATGTGTGCAATAACCATATTGTATTTGCTCATACCACTGAACATGATGTGTATATATTTATATGTCCATCTGTCCATCTTGTCCTTTGTTGTATGTAGTGTATAAATGTAAAAAAAGCATCAAAACCGACACTGATAACCGGAGTAAAATTCCTTCTATGTGTGAGCGTACTTGGCCGATAACCCTATTCTGATTCTGAACATTTGTGCCAGTCATTGTTAACTCTGGCACACTGAGAAAACTATTGTGAACAAGAAGTTAGTAGAGGAAGTTATAAGGGGAGTGATAAGATGACATGAGGCTGGCCAAAATGCTCACACTTCAACCTTGGAGGCTTTAATGTTTGGTCTGTCCCTGGAAAACAGAGACGCCTGCTCACCCTAAACTTTCATTAATTGAAAGCACAGACTAACATATGACAGAACCCTTTACATGAATATTTGTCTTTTCCTTAAACTGTTACAGTGGCAGATGAAGAACAGCCTGTGGTCTTTGTCTCTGGTGAGTTAGTCAAGTCAATTTCTCCGCATCTGTTTTTTTACATGTCATTTCTTTGACTCTTTTTCTCCATCTATCATGTCCGCAGCTAACAGAGAGACGAAGAATCGGACCTCTCTTGGCCAAGGCAGCACTAGCAGTTCCTTAAAAACAGGCACTAAGATAAGGGCCAAGCGTGGCTCTGACTGCAAGGCCGAGGCTCAGCTGAGGAAAGGTGGCAAAAAACACGTGCAAAACACTCCCTCTGTGGTTTGTACCAAAGAAACAGAGTCATCTTTACCCTCAGAACCCACCCCATCACCACTCTCTGACATGTTTGTTCCTCCATCACAGGTAAAGCAACAGTGGTGTTCTCCTTTTTCCATAGATGCTATTTAAAATTTTCACAAGACACATGGACAGTGTTTATATACTTTGTGGAATATGGAACGGCAAATAGTGTGAGGTTGATAACATCTTCTGTTTATCGCTGTAATTAGTTTCTTATACCTGCTAATGGTCCTTTGCATAGGTAATCACCAGGCCAGCTAAGAGCCAGGTCTGCCTGAAGGACCTCTGTCCCGAAGATAAGCGGCGCATCGCAAACCTCGTCCAAGAACTTGCAAGGTAGCCAGTAGTGTGTGATGCTGAGCTCTGTAAAGATAGTGTTAATGTTACTGTGCACATGATTAAATTTTATTAAGTCTGATTAAGTTGGGAGTTTTGTACTCTTGCATATTTTCACTCTTTTATGTGTGATGTGCACAAGCTGTACTCTTCTGACTTAAGTTTCTCTTCCCCAGAGTGAGTGAGGAGAAAGAAGAGTCATTACAGCGTCTAAAAGATGAACAAGAATCTTTTGAGCGCAAAATCCAACAGCTGGAGCAGCAGAACCTTGTCATAGCACAAGAGAGAGAGAGTATCCTTTCCAAAATAAGAGCATGAAGAAACAGCACGGTTTTATGCTCTACATGGTGTGCAATGCTGTTTCCATACAGCAGTCCCTTATACAATTTCCCTTCAATTTTCCCATCACTTTTCTGGAACACGGAAGAGAGGCCTTTATCATTTTTTTCTGATTAGCAAAACTGTATTTCCAATCATGTTTATCTAGAGGTTTTAATTTCCTGTGCTGCCAAAATGAAATTGGTGCGTTAAGTGTGCTGTTGCAAATCAGTAGTGCTGGCTGCCACTGTGTATGCATATGCATTACAAAGCCGTAAATAAATGGCATAAATGGGCTCCACTGTGGAACACTGTAAATTCTAAACCCTGATAACCATGACGAGGGAGCAAACATCCCAAAGCGTATAACGAAACATTTTTCACCATTATTATGAAACTAGAGGCTCATCAAAATTCCTGGTTGTAATTACCAATACATTTTTACATTGTTTGCTACAATAGAATTAAAACAAAAAAATAATGAAATTAATAATAATAGAATGTTCAAATATACGATAAACATTGTAATTTATGATGCAGAATTATTGTTCTCCACTATAATTTTGGTGCTGAACCACCACCACCATTCTTAAAGTAACAATAAAAATTCTACAAATGGGTTCAAAAAGTTTAAATATTATACTATTATAATTCATATTAATTGCACTTGTACTTAATAATTATGGCCGTGTGGTAAGTGGCTGCATATCCCTGTAACATATTCTTAAAGGACACTAAATGATATATTAGTGGCTTCAAGGTTCAGCTGCAATGTTCCATAGGACCGCCTACAGGGGGCAGTGTTGTCTAAGGATACATTTACAGTTTATCGTCAGACAATTCAGACTTCTACAAAAGGCAGACATACTGATTAGTGCAGACTTATTTAAGATATTTGATGCCTGCTGCAGTTGTCTGTTCGCAAGTTTATTCTTACAAAAAAGATCAGGGGATTCACTACTTTTTGGTTGCAGAGAGCAACGTTAACGCTCAACCTCCAGCTGTATTCTACTGGTTTTTGCTCCCTGAAGCACAACTACTGTGTTTTTAACATTTCCACCTAAGTCAAGCCCTCACATGGCCAGCAGTCAAATCAAGTTAAAAACACTCCAAATATGAAGAGTAATTGACCGGGTTCGTAAATTGCACGATTGGCATTGGCTGCTGGGAAAATTAGGAAAGCACAACGTAATTAAAGCCACTTTGGCTCATAGACTTGGCATTTACACCAAACTCTTCTAAACTCCATTAAAAAGGCATTTGAGAGAAAAAAAAGAAGTGTTTGGGCTCCAGGCTCCTCAGGGGGATAACATAGTCTTTTTACAGTGTGTGCAGGCATCATGAAGGCTCCTCTCAGACAGGAGGTTTCAGCACTCTTTTGAAAGGTTAAGGAGACACCAAAGGCAAACACGTTGACTGAGTCTTTTCAAATCTAATTCCATTACGCCTGGACTTACCTTATCTAACCAAGATTCACGGTTGTCAGGGTTAGAGAGAAGATAGGGCTATACCGTAGCCCCAAGACACCCAAGAGCAGAGGAAAAGTATCCCTGATATTTGGGGAGTTGAGCTGACATTTGGAACTGACTGGCACAAAGGATTAAATGTGTTTCAGAAAGGAAGGACACCCTCTGTACTTAATGGCATTTTAGCGTAGGTGCAAATCTAGACGATGTTAGAAACATGGTGCATCATTCTACATTCCACAGGGAATGATGTGAGAGAGGGAGACAGAGACCATGCTGAGTGTATGCATTTTGGAGCACATACACTGTTCGCACACAAAGGTGTGCGTGTGTGTTTGTGCGCACCTGCACTTGCTTGCAAAAAAAAAAAATTAAAGAGAAATATGCATTGAGCAGAAATTTTCATTGTAAAAGTGTTCTTTCCATGTTGATGTTAGAAAATAATTTTGCGGCTCACCTGCTTACAGTGCAGTAGGAAAAGCTGATCTAATTGGCAAGAGTAAAAATTCAGCCTGACATTTTTTTGGCCTTTGATAGAGTTCAATCACACAAAAACCGAGACCCAAATCTACGGGTTCTTATTTAGCACCAGCTTGCTAAATGTATATGTATTCCTGTGTATAACGGCCCATAATGGTTGTGCCGAGGGAGTTTTTTACGTTTGCGTCTTTTGTTGAGCTGCATACGTGTTTATTTTTCTTTCAATTCACTGGTATTGATGCAGTTATGTAAACTGTCTCTTCACATCAATTCCCCATCATTGCTTCTTTACACATCAGTTTCCACCCCTGTTTCTCTAGTATCTGCTGAGGCTCAGTCCATTTGGCACAGTGTACCAAAGCAGGCTTTAAAATATCCACCCCCTCCTTTGCAAATTTGTTCCACCTTGAAGTGGATTTCATTATTTCATTTGAGCCTCTGCCTGACAGGGAAGTGAATCATTTTGACAGGGCCCTGTCTGAAGCCTCGTCAACCCAAGCCCTTGATTCTGTGTATTTTTGGAGCAGGGGGGAGGACTAAGTCATTGTTGGCACTTTGAGGGTGTGATGTAAACTAGGGCTTTGCCGATTGCTTGGTACCGATTGGCTGATGTCCAAGAGTATGGAGGCAGCATGTTTAGTGTAGCGACAGGCAGAGAGGTGGATTCTTATCAGTGTTGCTCAATTTGGTCCAGATTACCCAGCTCTTGCTGTCAAGGAACTACATCAGTCTGTCACCACTTTGACAAAGATTACCTTCATTCATGGCACTTGGCTTTGGCATTGCAGTCCTTTTGGTTCCAAAATGACAGCATACCTGATTTGTCTTGGGACTGCACTGTATATATATATATATATATATATATACAGTGCATTCTATTCCACTGGGAAACATTAGTTTCACTGTGAGTAATGTGGGCATGGTCTTTAATGTGAATGATGTGGAATTATAAGCAGTGTGCTTTTTTTTTTTTTTTTTTTTTGAGACGTGGACTTGTGTATCTTCCATTGAAGTGAGGGGGAGCTGTATAAGCATATTCACTATCTTCCCTTCAAGACCCCTATTCATGCTGCATAAATAGATCCACCAGCACAGGTTTACATGTGATGTCCTTGTGATGTCCTTAAGGTTCCATATAGAACTACTTTCATGGACATTATCAGTGCAGCGGTAGAGGAGCCTTCGTTAGACGGAGGGTTCAATCAAAGTGTTTCCTCACATTTTCCCAATGTTTATGGAAGCTGCTGCATTGCAATTGTCTGGTGTCTGGTCCTCAATTCAAAGTCATTCCCGCTCGCTTCCCTTTCCCTCTCTGTTTCATTTCCACAGCCTGATTGAAGTCTTCTAACACCAAAGTGTTTTCTTATGAAGTGATCCACCAAGTATTCCTTCAATAAGACTCTGCTTTGAACTTTGATTTTCTCTTAAAATGAGGGCTTTTTTTAAACTGGCGTTGAGAAACTCATCAGCTGGGCGAGCCGTGCTCTCATCATAAAAAGATATGGCCTGGAGTCACACACTTTACAGTCAGTTTGGGTGGGAGTATGTGTAACACTTGCTTTATTGTAGTGTTTGTGTGCGGTCTATATTAGACAGGTGGGGGATTTGAGATGTCATGTCTCGGTCTGTATTTGTGCGTGTACTACAAAGTGAGATTTAGGTTGATTATTGAATGTGTGTGTGTGTGTGTCTCTGTGTGTCATCTCTTTTCTCAAGCTCATTATCTTTGTATGTGCCTGTGTGGTGTTGCCACTGTCATTAGTGGGCTCCTGAGGCGCAGCAGTAGTTCCACTCCAGATTAGTTTTCTCGTGTCTGCCAGTTCTCGGTCTGGCAGATAGCCTGGCACGACACTGCACAACTCAGCTCAACACAGCTTGGCCCGACCCAGATGGCGAAAGCTTCCTGCCACAACAGCAACTTTGATTTTGCTGGATGCATTTTGCCTTACTGTTTTTTCAAACTTTGCTGTAGTCTTCACTTTTCCCAGTTCGGTCTGTAATTTGTTGCAGAAACACGGATTAAACTCAGATGGTCAGTAAAACTAGCATCTATCTTTTTCTCGTTTAGGTTGCACTTAGAAAACCTAATGGCTGTTCTCAACGACTGTCTTCTTAGTGGAGCAGGTGGTGAGTTCAGTTGTAGAGGCCACATAGACTTAATTGAGATTTCCTTTTCCTTTTCATTTTAATAAATACCTTCACCAGTTTTAACCTTTTCATGTGACGCAAGTTCTACTTTTTCTGTGTAAGTCATGAGGAGAGTTTTAATGTTCTAGACCAGTTGCGTCAAATCCATTTTAGTTCTCGGGCCACACGCAGCCCAATTAAATCTCGAGTGAGCCGGACCAGTAAAACCGGTGGACATTTGTCAGGATTACAACACATTTTCTGGTTTGCGCGAACTGTGAAAGAGGCACAAATATAACGCTACAGTGCAGCGCTTGTCTTATTAGGTTCTCTTTTAAGGACCCCTAGTGGATGATTCAGGAATAGCGATGTATTTTATTGAACATTTGCAATGACTCCTGTAATTCTCACACTTCTCTTAGACGCCTCTGTTCTAGAACCAAAAATCCAATTTTGTACTTGACTATCTGTCCTCCAGACTTGCAGCAGCAGTACAAGGAATGCCAGGAACTACTTGGACTGTACCAACAGTACCTTTGTCAGCAGCAGGAGAAGCTAAACCATTCCATCTCGCGAGTCAGCCAGCAACCAACACACAGCAAGGTGTGCATTCAGTGTGTCTGTATGCACAACCGTAGTAATTATCTCCACATGTGTGGAGTGCATCGTGCAGTGGGAGATGCAACAGTGATGTTTGCTTCAGACTGTGTTAACAGCCCTCTTTGCGTCTGACTGACTCACAGCACAGCATAATCTCATCATAACACACAGCGGCACATTGTCTCATGATCAAGTGCAATAGTAATGCAGAAAAATCAAGCTCTGTCACTGATTTGCGGAGTGCACATCTATCTGAAGGTGAAAGTTGAGTAGGAAAAACGTCTCCTTGGCTGCAGCCTCTGTAAGAATAGATGAGTTGGCCAACCTCATTGTCCTGCAGCAGCTCTGAATAATGTGTGTTTGCATGCTCTCTGACCCTGAGCAAATTAGTCACAGTCTCTTCCCCAGTCAACTGTAAGATGAGCTTTCCTCCATATGTTTATCTCATAATGTTCTTGACCTTGGCTTACCTGCCAATTATGCGTTTAATCTCGTGGCCACTGTCCGGTTACAGTTTTTAAGGCACAATTTGCACTTTTGCTGCAACATTAGCGATGAACTAAAGCTCGAGCATAGCACTTGACGAGCTAACCAAAGAATCTGTAGGACCACGATTTCATATTTTGTCTTTTATAAGAGTACATTAATGAAACATTAACAATGTCTTTGGCATCTACAATTGTGCATGTTTTGTAGCCGCAAAGCTTTTTCGGCAAAAATCTTTTAACCGGCGCGTTCTATATGGGCCCGCATGCATTGATTGTCCTTACTGATCTTCTTCCAGGTACCGACGAGAGAAGAAGCCCCCAGCCAAACTTCTTCTAGCAGAGCTAATGGCTCCCACTTTGATGGCTCGTACCTCAGTCTTCTTAATCAAGCAGAGAGGCCTCATGTGCACAGGAGTAATGGTGGAGAAAGACCAGCAAAATCCTTTTCGGCACATACTTCTCTTTCAGCAACGGTTCCCAACTCGCTTACCTGTGAGAATGATTGCGACCCAGCTGAGGGGGCAGTCAGAGACCACAGTATTCAAAAAGACAATGGATGTATGCACTGCCAAGGAGGCAGAGCTGAGAAAGTCCGCAATGATACCCTCAACCAACACGAGTGTGAAAGGTATAGTCTGCTATGATCTGTTATGATTGTCTCAGTTCCTTAGAGGTTCACACGTATTTTGCCTTTTTATCAAAGGAGAAGAGCGTCGGTATATGAACCTCACGATATCATTCTATACACAGGCTCACCCGTGGGAATGTCATCAGTTCAGAGGCTCAGGGAGCTCTAACCAGCTCCCTGCTGGGCGATGAGGACTGGGAGGAAAAGAGGCACAGGTTGCTGCTGCAAAAGATGCAGTTGGAGATGGAGAAAGAGAGGCTGCAGACACGGCTGGCTGAGCAGGAGGAGAGGCTTCATAGACAGAATCAGCAACTATGCCAGTCACGCATTGACTACAACAGGTAGAGTACCAGAGCCAAAAAGAAATAGCTTGTGCCAGGTGATATTGTTCACAAAGATACTCCTTAAACCCTTTCTCTCCGTGTCTCTTTGCGTCTTTCGGTGTCCATCATTGCGGATCTGTACAACCCCAGCTGAGTCTCCTTTTCTTTTATGCTCTATTTTCTTGTCAGATTTCAACAAGCTGCTCAAGCTGAGCTCAACAACTCAATCAGCAGAAATAGAGATCCGCTGCCACAGGGTACCCCCTCCCATTTAGCTCCCAGGTAAAGCCAAGGTAGATCGGCATGTACTGCAACCACTTGTGTCAGAAAAAACAGACTTGCTTATAAATACACGCACAAGCACTCTCTCTTACGCCCTCTCGCTCACTCTGTTATTATGTTGTCTTTGGTTTGCAGTGTGCATGAAAGTGCAGAGGTAGATCCTGTAGAATGTGACTCGCATCCAGAGAGCTCAGAATCTCACAAACCAACTCCTCTACACAGTAGCAGTCAAAGAGGTATGGTAAAACTGTAAATTCGGTCCTGCTGTGGCACTAGCCTTCGTTCTTATTTCTAGTGTAATGCTCCTAATTTGTAATTTTAAACAGAGTCCTTAGAGCAGTCCAGAAGGGATATGACAGCAAAGGCCCCTGCCAGCCTCAGTACGCCCACCTCAGTGCTGTTAAACCACAAGACCTCTGATGCCAGGTAACACATTGCTAAACATTACTGACCACAATCTAAACATGGTGCTTATTCTTGGTTTGATAGCAACAGAGCAGTACAATTCTTGCTATGTTGCTAGATCCGTAAAATTTGAATGAGAGGGTGAATATAATCAGACCGTATCCTGTCTTTTATCATATGTTGATATTTGAAAAAAATCTAATTGGACATTTGTGCACATTCTGTTGTACGGACACTTGACCGATCCAAGGTGTTTACACGAAATTGTCTGCCCCTCAGCATCAGCATCTAAGATCATTTTTCATTTACATACATAGTGATCTATTGTCCCAGTTACAAGTGAATATTTTGTACTAGAAAATACTTTATATATATATAGTGTGTATATTGTGTATCGCCATTCAGCCTAAAAATGCAGAGATACGATTTTTGGTCCGTATGGCCAAGCCCTAACAACTGTTGACTTATATTCAGCAGTGCAAGGGGAACCGGTTTTGCATAATATGTCCCCTTTAATCAAATTGAATAAAACTAACTTTGCCAAATGTGAATACGGAATCACAAAATGTTCTGATTTTTTAAATATGTACTAGTGTGAGGGAGCGCTCCAAATTATGCCAGTGGTCGCTTGGCTGCAGTCCTGGGGTACTGTGGTAATTATAGCAATCCTGAAACTGCCCCTTGGGTGCTCCGAAGAAGTCAGTCACTTCAAAATGCCTGATGTTCATTGCCTGAAAAGGTTTTAGACGCACAGTGTATCCGCCATACCTACAATACATGCTGGTCTGTCCGCCAAACGATCTGCGGTAAAGTTTGTTTTATGCCAGACAGTCTTTTGATCCTTTTAATCACTGGTGTCGTGTTTCCATCTCATTTCTGGCATGGTACGAGCAGTGATATATAGATTTTTACAATTTTCTTTAGTACGCTTACACACCGAACTGGCATGACTACAGCTCGGTAATCCGTCCGTTACAGTCATGAAAATGCAGTTTTAATGCAGGTGACATAAATATATTGGGCTTTTAAATTTATATACGGGTTACAATAAAAGCTTCGTTGTGAAAGAACCTTTTACTGTGATAAGGGCCATCCTGCACCTGCATCCTGCACCCGTGATAAACACATGATGAAAAGTGTATGGACTGTAGCTCTGACCAGGAAATTTTGCTCACAAATGCAACTAGACTTACTTTCTTATTTGCTTTCAGCCTAAAACGATCATTTGTGTAAACAAATGTAGTTTAGTCAGTCATGGTGGAGAAGAGCTTACTTTATGGCTTAAAGTAAACATGACCTGTATTGGTATGGAGGTGGAAGGACATAAACTTTATGTCCTCCAAACAAATAAATGGATGACAAGACTGGGTCCAGCACTGTCCAGGGACAGACATGCTGGCTCATTTAGGGACCACATTTTAAGCTTCCCCACTAGCATTTGCGTCTCTGGGCACTTGTCACCATCCACCTGCTACTGCTAGCTGCTAGCACACATGCACATTGGCAAGGAAAGAAACAGCATTCCGTGGCTTGGCTCTAAGCATTTCATTAACTTCAATCAATGACATCATTAATGTCATCGCAACCCTCCACGATGTGCACATCCCGGCAATGACTAATGGTCTTGGTCAGACTAATATGGGCGCATTGCCGTGCATGTAAATGTTAAAATAGCACAAGGACACGCTGCGGTTTGAACTTCTGAATTGAGTTTTGCGCTGGGACTAAATTGTGCTGCAAGAAAGGTTGAGCTTGAGTATTTCTGTGGGCTGGCAGCTTCTTTCCTGTGAGAGACAATAGAAAGGTTATTTATACGCTATCTGGCAGCATTTTATTTATAGTATTTTATCAGTTTATCCTGGTGTCCTCAAGAAACCTAAAGACTATCACAACACACAACTATAATCCAAATACAAACTTGTATCTTGTCAGCTTCTCCCGAGTTTGCAGAAGCAGCAGTGTTAGAGGCTAAATGATGACTTTCTTAGACTTGCTAACTTTTGGTGCCGTGAGAGGCTAAATGAAGCTTTTTACCGGGCTAGCTAATGCCGTGGCCAGCCTGTCAGGAGACACGCTGCGTTCCATTAGTCGGCCTAGCAGGGACCCAGCAGCAGGTGTAATTGAACAGACTTCTAGATGCACACACTGCCCTCCCTTCCCTCTCCGCCACAGTAATGAGACAGAAAAAGTAAGAGTGAAGGAGAGATGTTAGGAGTGTATTTGAGGGTGAGTGAGGGGTGATAGCATTGGGTAAAGTGAGAAATGGGAAGAGAGGAAAGTCAGGGCAGGTTGAGATAGATGGAGTTGGAAATGGAGAGAGGCATAATAAAGAAGAGGGGTTTTAAGGACAGGAATGAATCATTGAGTCCAGCCGTCAGACTTTCCTTTTCTTCCAGCCTTTATGTTGAACAGTAATTAATGTGACAGCCACTAATTTGGTGTGGCATTGTACATGACTAAATGCCAGATTTTAAGAAGTCATTTTGACTAACATTTGTTTCTTTGTCACTCATTTATTATTGCTAAAATGGATGTGATGCTTTCTTTTATAATGCAGATCCAAACTCCGCTCCCTTTTTCGGGTAACAGCAGTTGTTGACAGGAGACAGATTGTCCCCTCTCATCAAAACAGCTGAAAGTTTACAACTTCTGACGAGTAACTCTTAAACAAAGCAGTGCGTGGCTCAAGTTAAACAGTGAGCTCCAGCAGATGCCTATTAATTCCAGCAGGGGTCCCCTGGTATCAAACCTTATTACAATCTATTTACACCTCCAAAGCCTGTTAAACGCATTGGACTCTTAACGACACGCAGGGTTTTTTACTGCTGGTAATGAGGAGCTTCTCAGAGGCCTTTTGTGGTTTTCGTGCACCTTATTTTGCCGTACGCCTGTCCTCAGATTGGCATAATCTCTCGGTAATCCATTGATATGGCTGAGACGTGTCACACACTGTATTTTACGGCCGCTGGAAGTGGCCTTGAAAACGTGCAGCCCCTGTTTAGATTGTATCTAATAATCAGTGAATGAAAAATGTAGTCTAATTGAGCAAAGTGCAATGAAAAAGAAGGAGTTACGGTGCCAAGGGAAAGTATTTTACACCCCTTCCCTTTTTCCACATTTTGTTATATCGCAGCTTTATTTTTAAATGGTGTAATTGATTTTTTCCCTCATCAATCCACCCCATAATGACAAAGTGAAAACAGAATTTTAGTGCCGTGAAAAAATAATTGCCTCCTAAACTTAATAACTGATTGTGCCACCTTTAGCTGCAACCAAACGCTTCCGAAATGGAAATCGGTCTTTCCCGTCAGTGTGGAGGAGTTTTGGCCTTCTCGGAATAGCTTAAATTTGAACCACATCAGAGGGTCCTGAGGAATGAACTGTCAGGTTAAGGTCCTGCTACCGCATCCCATGACAGGTGTAACCGTGGTTACAATTGGGTAATAGTTGACAGTAATAGAATATGGCTTAATATGTTATCAATGATTTGAAGGCGGACCGGTCGCAGAAGAAACTGGGATGTTATAAGTCTTGAGAGCTTGAATATCATTTGTTGACAATTAAACACCAGAATGGATTTGCACACAAAACAATTCATTCAAAATACAAACTGCATGCAGCATGTCTTCAGTTCAATCTCTGCCCTGTCCTTCCTGTCTGTCTGGTTACTATCACGGTGAAGCAGAAATGAAAAAAAATTTTAAATGGTGGAGTGAACACAAATCTCGCCCTTGTGTCCCTGAGTTCATTTTTTCAGTAATTGTGGCCGTGATTACATTTTTGTCAAGTGTCTGTCCTACCACACGACGGGCGAGGAATTGGAACCGTCGTGTTAAAGTCACAGTCACGATCTGGCTCTGCCCCCAGTTAACTGAGATCTCTCACAGCAGATGATGCTCCTGTATGAATCTGTATCCCTCAGTGGAGTGGACTTCTGGCATCTTGCTCTCCTGGCACCAGACTTAGCTCCAACTTGCAATTACCAAAACCTGACCGCTGAGCTGACCGAGCACCACCATCTCCCACTGGTCTAACGCAGAAGAACTTCAGCCTTTTTGTTGCACAGTTGTGTGCAACAAAAAGAACTAGCGGCTAATGGCGCTACAGCAACAGAGAAAAGATGGCGGTCTGCTGCATACCACAATATCTCTGGAACGAGGGAGGCTGCTGATTGACTGCCCTGATCCTGTCGGCCACCTGGCTCACTTCAGTGTCAATCAACAATATGAAGTCCTTAGATGTCTCTCACTATATAATATTACCACTTTTGATAGCGTTTCAAGCCTGGCAACACCTCCAAAGCCTGAGTGTGATTGTCCAGAAGAGAAGTTTTTTGCTTTTTTTTTTCATTTTTCAAAAGTAATATGGCAGAGTAGTATTGTCATTAAGCCTGGACTACTCAGGACGTTGACTAGGCTACTCCAAACCTTCATTTAGGGGCAGTTCAGACCTGGTATTAAATTCCAATCTGAGCGAGCCAATGTCAAGTATCCAGCTCTAAGTGTGTCTGTCCACACCTGGAATGAAACTGCGTCTCCAGGAATGCGTCCTGCGATTGGATCTCACCTCCCTCCTCTATATGCAAATAAAACGCTGCTTTTCTGAAGGCGGTCTTAAGTGGCATTGCTGCAATGTCTGCCAGTAACCGTTCCCCTCCATCTTTTTAGAAATGTCCTGATACAGTGTATCGCCCGGTTGTGATATGAATCATCCCGTTTCTGTTGTGGTCGGCATCAAAGTGCTGCTGAGCTCCGTGTGTGTGTGGAGCGGTGAAACAGAGGAGCGGAGAAATCACGACCATATGACAGCAAAGCGCAACAGAAAGTCTCACACTGTGTTCAAATTAAACGTGCGTGGGAAATGGAATCTAACACCTGGTGTAAACGGGGCCTGAGGTTCCATTGAGCTGTCCGGAGGGGGACTTGATCTTTTGCTTTGAATCGTTGTCTTGCTGCGCTAACGGGGTCATCAAGATGTTTTTTGGCGATGTTAGACTAGCCTCTTGGTCATCAGTAGTTTTCGCCTTTCAACTCTCCCATGGTTAACCAGTCTCTCTTTCTCAGGGTGGAATCATGACCTAATCGATGGCGAGCCGAGTTTGTGACATCTACGTGTCGCTGATGTGCTCTTGGAGGAATTTTAAGTGTTCACTTTTTTCTTTCAATAGATAAAAGACCATGAAGAGGTTGCCCTTGTCTTATGTTACAGGTTTTAGAAAATCAGAAATAATTAAGTGTGTCAAATGTGCAAAAACAGAAAAAATTGAAAGGATAGGAGCAAATACTTTTTCACAATTTGCAAAAATTCTAAAATTTAGTTTTCACTTTGTCATTGTCTACGGGTTATTATGTGTAGGTTGGTAAGATTAATTTAAAGTTTTCCAGAATATAGCTGCACTAAAATGTGTAAAAAGTGAAGGGGTGTAAATACTATTTTTGGCACTAAGTTTTGGCTCCTGGCTCGCTTCAGCAACGTTTCCAAGTGTAATCGAAGACTTTGTCAGGACGCCTTACTTGGGTCAACAAGCACCTAGCTGTAGTACCGCTGCTGCCAAAAATATTAAAGTTTTTCAATTTCATATTTCCACTTGTCATGTCAGTGTAGACATTAGGAATGAAGAATTAGCAGTAAGACCTCCCTCTAAAACAGACAATGCTTCTGCTTAACCAAGAAGAAGGAGCAGTATGAAAATGCAGGGCCAATCTTTCATTCCCAACAAAACGCATTCATTCTCTTCATTAACTGCTTGTTAAAATATACATTTCAAGTAAAAAAAAAAAAGGAAATAAAACTTGTACGGATCTCCTGTCAACAGACTTCAGCCTGTTTTTAAAATTTAAATATAATATTACAGTCTCAGTTCTCACTACTGTCTAAGTCTATCAATCTAGTACTATCTAATCTAATCTAATCACTTAAATAGCACCTCAAATGGCGAAACCATCCCAGGATATATATCCTAATATTTCATGTCTCTTTGGACATCACGAGAGTGCCAGTGGAAAACTTTATATCGCATCAAATTCATATTTTTGTCTTGTGCTTTGACATTGGTGGAAATGTGCCAAATATTGATACGGATGCTGTAGGATTGTGAGTCCTCAGAGCAGAGAGACACAAAAGGAGACTTTATCGGATGTAGCTTTTGGAGATTTTCCACAATATAACTGCTGAAGGAGTTTGGTGGAATTTTGGGAGAAATCAAAGCTTGGTTTCACCTGAGGACAGAGTCAATTAAACCTTGACACGTACATCAAATGACGCATTGACATGTAGTGAAAAACAGTCCCGTCACCGTACGAGCACATCACAGCAGGCTTTATATTTACAGCACTTTGACTCTTTTTTTTCCCCAGGCCACTCACCATTTCTTGCTACTTCTGCTGTGAACAAAACAAAACAAACTGCAGTCCGTCTATAACGAGCCTCGTCCTCCACCTTCATTACAAAAACGTGGCTGTAAAAGTAAGATTCCCCGACGTTCAGAAGCATTAAGAAATCACAGAATTATTAGAATTTAAATCATTTGGTCAAATATTTATTAAGTCACTCCGTGCAATATGTGCTAAGCTTACAGCGAATAAACTTCAGGCGCGCAAAACTGTGTGTGACAGCAGTTCTTCCATTTAGCAGGGTATTTACCAACACTGGCAATGTAAATGAGCACAGCCTCAGTGGAGTTAATTTGAATGAAGTGTGGCTGATAAGGAACAGCTGCTGCACAGGACATCTGCACAAGTGTCTCTTCACAATGCTGTCCCCTTGACTGAGACGTTCAGGTCATTTTGAGGATGTTTTGCACTCACTTTTAGCAATTAGTCAATGAATAGATTAGAAATCAGTGTAATAAGTTAATGGTTGGCTGCTTTCAGGCTCGATAGGATCACGTTGGAAGCTAATTGAGTTTGTTGTCGAGTCGATTTTGGAAAAGTTGCAAAAAATATATATATTATGAATTTGATGCACTGCTGTCATCTGATCCCTCTCTGTCGTGCTCTCTCTCTCTCTTTTTGCTGTCTTATATGCGTAACGTGTTGTCCCAAACAAGCAGGAATCCTATAAATTTTTTGACCAACTTTGATCAGAATAAGTTTGGTGCCAACTTCGAACACCGCATCCAATTCACAGAACAGCAAGAACGCGAGATCAGCGCCGTCCCAGGTAAAAGACG
Organism: Brotula barbata; assembly: GCA_900303265.1. NCBI lineage: Eukaryota > Metazoa > Chordata > Actinopteri > Ophidiiformes > Ophidiidae > Brotula > Brotula barbata. The sequence continues at coordinate 27,353 of OMNV01012793.1, forward strand.
CGGTTTCCCCCGGGAAAGAGGAGATGATCGTTCTGTAAGATCGGCCTCGTTACCTGTGGCTTTTCCTTTCGCTTGGCACCGGTGCCCCTGTGACCATCTAATCTTAACCAATCTTGATGTGCAAATTGCAAAATGATGCCAGGGTTAACATTATGTGACCTTATTAATCCTTTCATGAATCCTGTGCTAGTAATGAGAGAGTTCCAGCGCACCCCGCCCATCCCCTCGCCATCCTTCCAGCCATTGCCCGCCTGCTATTGATTGGTCGGGAAATTGACATGCTGGATATACGCAGTGGCCATTATAGGATTTTTTATCTTACTGTTTGGACTGCAAATGAAAAGGAGCGCTGGGGCGAGACAG
>OMNV01012795.1:0-10638 GCA_900303265.1 Brotula barbata
TTTTGTATGTCTCACATGTTTGATGTGTTTGATATACAGTATTTTGTATGTCTCACATGTTTGATGTGTTTTGTATGTTTTGTATATTTTACATGTTTGATATGTCTGATGTGTTTTGTATGTCTCACATGTTTGATGTGTTTTGTATGTTTTGTATGTTTTACATGTTTGATGTGTCTGATGTGTTTTGTATGTTTTACATGTTTGATGTGTTTTGTATGTTTTACATGTTTGATGTGTCTGATGTGTTTTGTACGTTTTGTATGTTTTACATGTCTGATGTGTTTTGTATGTTTACATGTTTTACATGTTTGATGTGTTTTGTATGTTTTGTATGTTTTACATGTTTGATGTGTCTGATGTGTTTTGTACGTTTTGTATGTTTTACATGTCTGATGTGTTTTGTATGTTTACATGTTTTACATGTTTGATGTGTTTTGTATGTTTTGTATGTCTTACATGTTTGATATGTTTTATATCGTGTTCTCTGAGTGCTCTGGTCTGGGTGGATTTGTTGTCTGAGTGTATTTTGAGTTGTCTCTGTCTTTTTCTGCTGCTGGTTGTACTTTGTGACCCTTTTCACACAAACATCCTCATCCAACCTCAGCACCATCAGGAGTTTCCACCCAGTAGAAGAAGAAGAAGAGGAGAACGTCTTGGCCTTGAACCGGGTTGGTTCCTTCAGATCAGATCATTTATTTTTCATCCTTTTTCCCGCGTGTGAGGCAGAAATGAATACATGAATGAACAGAACGCTGCTGAAAGAGTTAACCTTTGGAAGTGTCATTATGTATATATTTTTTCTTCATTTTACTTAGTGAGTGTGAGAGAGGAGAGAGTGGGGGTGGGGGGCAGCCACAATGAACGCACTGAGAACGTTCCTGCTCTGTGTCTTAATAAGGTAATGTTTGGAGATGGTTCAGTGTTTACAGCAGCTGACAACATGGACTATAACTGATGGCAGGCAAGCACGACACACACACACACACTCAGATTTATATAGGATGTAGAGTTATCCCATTTGTGTGCGCCCCTTTTTGAAAGCCAGTTCTTTCCCTCATATGGAGCGATGCCACAACCATGGACTAGTAGTAAAACGATACGTACTACATGTTGTCTTAGTCTTCAAAAACTTCCTGTGTATATTTGATAGGAAAAAGAGTTTTGATCAAAAACGTTTAATTAATTTCCCCATGTTGATGATGTTACTGTGATGACATCATAAGCATTATTATTATTATTATTATGATAATGATATAGTCAAAGTAGTTTTTCGATATTTGTGAGTGCAGCAGCAGAGCCGAGCGTCTCGTCTGTCTGAGGCCCAGACGAGAGTGAAAACGTAGGAAATGAATAAAAAAGTGGTTTTCCAGTCCTTTTTTAGATCTCGGTGTTGTAAAAAAGGTTTGTTTGCCGTTTGGAGCGACTCTGATCCTGAGGGGACAGAGGTGAGCTCTGACGTGAAGATGAGCGCAGTAATGTGGACACAGTGCAGGACTCCTTGGACTCCGTGTTCTAATTTTGGCCCCTTCCTGCTTTGACAGGAGCAGAGTAATAAAGGAGTACGACTCCCCCGCTCTTACTGCCAACAAAAGTAAACAAAGTCTCTGCCTGCAGAGTCTCCGACTGTCACGCTGGCCTTCTTGTGGCATAAAACCGGCGGATTTACGTTCCTGTTTGTCCTCCGAGCTTCACTTATTGTCATTTATCCTTCATTTTGATGACACCAATACTTTCAAAAGGAAGCTCATCAATCTAAACACAACACCTTACTGACAATACAAACGCATGTAATCAATGTATCACACACACACACACACACACGTGAGCTCTGCTACTTTAATGCAGCTGTAGGACCGTCTGTTTGGACATCGCCTCATAACGCAGCATCAAATATGTAAATGTACGTTGTCTCTGTGTTCTTGTCTTCCTTCAGGGACTGTGGACTCTGAGGTCTGTTTGGGAGCCGTTGGACCAGCCCCGCGTTTGGTTTTAATGTCTTATCTTCTTAAACTGTCATTCATTTACAGTCATCTACGTCGTCCTCACCCTTCGTGTTACAATCCTGTTTATATTCATTTATCCATTGCAGAGGATGGCTCGGGGCAGAACACAATGAAGTTACAATGTTAACCTGTGACCCCCTGTCTCCCTACAGAGAGGACCAAACCTTCATTAGAAATAAGACGATGGGTCTTCATATTCTCTACATTCTTTGGATCAATCAGCTCTTCTCAGGGGATAAAAACGTCAGATTGACCTTTACTACTAAAACTGTAGTACCAGCAGTACCCAGACTGTGGTTTTCTGTCACACTGGTTTCCTGTTGAACATTCAGGATCCGGACTGTGGATCATTAACACAGAGCGTCTGGGAATAAAGCAATAGGACACGGACAGATATCAGCTCCAGTTGAGTTTAATTTTATGTTTTTTCTTATAAACATAAACAATATGGAAACATATTGTCAATGACAGTGACATCTGTATCGTTGTTTAATGCACAAAAGGCTCGGCTCAAGACACAGAGTTAGTTAATGTGACAACATTCACCTATTAAATTATACGTTCAGAGTGTTTTTCTGTTTATATGTAAGGAGAATCCACCTCCTGAATGTGGAGAACTGAGTCCAGTCAGTCTCCGTCTCCGTGACGTCCAAGAGGACAACGCTGAGTGCTGCAGTTTGCTTCGTCCGACCCAGAACGAAAGGAGAACCAGTTCAAACCTTTACTGAGAGCCACACTGGAAGACTGAGGAGAGGGTGAGAGAGTGTGTGTGTGTGTGTAAGAGAGAGAGAGAGAGAGAAAAGGGTTGAAGGGAGACGCTATGCCCGAGCTGATGTTCACCACACACAGCCATCACTGCATGAAGAGCACGTGTCCAAGTCTTCAGTAAATTAAGAATAAATATGAACCCTAAATGAGACGATGATCACAGTGTTGACATTCAGTTCTGGAGTCTCCTAAGAGTTTATTGCAGTGGTTGGACTTTGTTAAGTGAAACTTTTACAAAGGGTTTTGATTTTCTGGTCATTTCCATGGTGGTCTTACCCAGTCTGCAGGCCTTTGAACGGACCCCCCTTGATCTTTATGGACAGCATGAAGGCAGACGTTATGAAGAGGACAGTAAAAGTAAACTGATCCTTCTGTGTTTAACTTTGATGGAGGCCTTGTAGAGTTTCTTTGAGCTCGTATCTTACACTGCACACAAAGCCTGATGGAGAGGAGCATTCAGAGTGTCACGGGGGTCCATACGGGTTCAAAGGTCTGCAGGCCTGGGAGGTGAAGGCCAAACGTCTGCAGAGTGATGGAGTCCTGACGTAAACGGTCAAAGTGGACCTTTGTCTAAGTGTGAGGACAGATTTCTGTCTTAGATTACAGCGTCGTGACTGAGGAGGACACACACGCTCTGTTTTCTCCAAGAGGACAGATCCAAAGAAATGTTTCATAAAGGGGAAACGTCAGAGTGTGAACGCCGCCATCCACTCCGAAAGTGGTTGGAGTGCAGTTATGACATCATCTGCAGCTCCAACCGCCTCAGAGGGCTCACTGGACCGAAACATGCAAAACCATGACAGGGGACACGTGAAAAAAGGAAGAACAACCTAAAATGTAGCAGTTCATGGGATTAACTGTAAGGACACTTCTGTCTTCCATCAGCAGAGGTAGACATCCTAGTTATGGACACATGAAAGAACACCACGTGGAGTCCCCCAGCCCGCTCTGTGTCCAGATGAATCTAAGTCTCCTGTCAGGTACCAGACTCTCCTGGGCTCAGGCTGGGCCGTGGACACGCGTGGGCTCCAGCGTATGATGGAGATCAGGTTTGTTCCCCTGACTCTCACTTGACGACCTCTGTTCGACCGTCCCCCTCTCCGTGTCCCTGAAGGTTTGGAGCTCTGATTCCTCTTTGTGTCTGGCAGCGTCCGTACGACCTCTGAGGGTTTGGGGCTCTTTGGCTTTTCACGTGCTCTCCTTCCTCTCTGGTTCTTTCCTCTACATGAAACCTGTCTGAGTTACTGTTCTGTGCAAATGAAATCAAACCGAGCGTCAGCGGCCCCGTACTCCGTCTAAATGTAGTCGTCGTCCACGGGCTCTCCGGGCGTGTCACAGTGATGGAGGAAGAGGACCACCACTCTCTGAAACACTCCTCGTTTGCTCTGGCGGCGCTCGGAGATCTCCTCCCCGATGGTTTCCATGCAGATGTCGGCCGACAGCTGGCCTTTACGCCGCGGGGCGTAGATGGTGGCTGGCAGGAAAAAAAAACACATCAGACCATCATCATCATCACTTTGTCCTCACGCTCTGACCACAGCACCACTGCAGAGCTACGAGACCAGGACGAGGTGGATCAACGTGTCTCTGTGTCACCACGGACTCTTAAGACAACAACAGGAAACGTGGCGTCCGCCTCCGTCCACCCTCATCTGTCCTCTTCTGTCCTCTCCCTCCAGTCACATTTACTGTTTTACTCATGTACTCATTTGTTTGTTCTAATGTCTGTAATGTCTGTCAGTCCACCTGTTCTACTGTCCACGTTTTGGGTGGACAGACAGTGTTGAACCCATCAGGGTCCAGGACTGGACCAATAATAATGACCCAAATGAACTTACACACATTTCAGTGCAGTTCTGAATGTCCCAGATGGACTCTGGACATATTGTTATTGTTGTTGGTGTTTTGTTGTTGTTGTTGTTATCAGCTAATAGATGACTTGACCCCCCTTCGGGCTTAATAAAGTGTCTGTCTATCTGTCTGTCTGTCTGTCTCTCCATCTGTCCGTCTATCTGTCTATCTGTCCGTCTGTCTGTCTGTCCGTCTGTCCGTCCGTCCGTCCGTCCGTCTCTATTTATTCAGTTTAAGGACGCTTTCAGGCTGCAGCGGTTTAGTATTTGAGGACTAAATGATCCGATCTGTCTGGATTTGTGTGAGTGTGTCCAACAGCCTTGGATCGGTTCCTGCTGTGCTCGCTGCACTTACTGCTCTCATCGTCCTCGAAGTCGTAGCGGGCGTAGCTGTTGGGATCAGCTGTTCTCAGCGTCCTGAGCCAGGGGAAGTCTGTGATCATGCTGTAAGGAGCGCCGTCCACCATTCCTGAGAAAATAAGAGCACAGCGTTCGACCTTTCCCTGACTCGCATCTTTTCCTCTTCTTAGCCCCGCCCACTAAACATTTGAAGAACACTCACAGACAACATCCTCTGACTAGATCAGAATAAGAGACAAACTGATTTAAAACATTTCACTGTGCTGCGGCTTTTTATCGGTGACTTTCACTGAGGATGTTCCATAAAACAGATCAATAAAAGAGTGAATTTATTGTTTTATGCTTGTTTGGGTCTTCATCTCTTTATAAAATGACCGATGTGTAGATCTGAATGATAAAAGTCAAATCTGAAGGATGGGACTTCTTATTTTGTCCAATCAGAAACAGGTCTTCAGTGAAGGGACGTGGCTGTCTGATGAAGGTCTCATGCTTGGTCAGGTGGAGTTTATCTGATCCTCAGAGAAGAATAAAGGGAGCGTCCAAACATGCTGGGGGTCCGATCAACTCCTGGGCTTGATGAGGATGGAGCTTTGGGACCTGACCCGATGCAGGTGGATCAGAGGAGCCCTCTGACAGAGCGTGGTGCCGTTAGGGCTCAGCTGTGAGTGTGACTGTATGTTACCGTCCAGCGTGTAGATGTCCCGACCCCAGGGGTAGTTAGGGTACTTCTTTACGTCCTCCTCTGTTCTCGTGGCCTCGGGGAAGAACTCATACTTGATCAATTCCCTGACAGAAACAGAGACAAACAGATCAACGGGCCAATAAACTGAAGCTGATGGTTAAAATGGACACACTGAACACATACACACGGGGTTTACACGGGGCTGGAACGAACCACCTGGAAGACAATGTCAGCACCTTGGAGGTTCATAGCGGACCGATGAGGCAGAGTCCTCTATGTGGATCCGGTCAGCAGACAGTGGGCTCACTGTGGGATTTGAAATCTCGTGTTCTAGCATTGTAACTTTTTTTCACGCTGTACTGTGTGTTTTCTATTCCCTTCAAATACACACTGGTGTGAGTGTCATCACAGTAAGGCCGAGACCAGACTCCATCCAAGATTTGGACTTTTTTAGGGTGTTCCTGATTAGCAGCTAAACCCACACAGACCACAAAGATTTTCTCTCCACTACGAGGCCATCTTTCATCCTGCACACACACACAGAACGATGCCGATGTTCATTTCACCTGCTGGTTCTCCTGAAACAGACCACGGATCAGGATCGGCTGTTTGCTCTGCTACAGATTGAAAACTCCTGATCTATAAGAGATCCTGGTCCTGTTCAATAATCCCTTTTATGATCCATGTTTTATAATGAATAAATTATAAGAAGACCTAAAAATGTTCCATGGGTTTGGTGAAGCTTTCTCTCCATTAGGAAGGAGAGACGACTCCATCATTTGTCGTCTAAATATACACACTTTTGAATTTTAAGCACAGTAGTTTGGATTACCTTTAAAATCTGCATTTACTCTATTTTTGAAAAAGCAAACACACTAGACTCCACCAGGCAACGGTGCTGACCACTGATCCACCGTGTCCTCTCCAAACAACACATTGTCACTTTGAAGATTGTGGCTGTACTTGTGTGATGAGGTGACATCACATATTAACAGATTACCCCTGGGTTTAAGAAGTGAATAGGTTGATACTCACTGGCTGATGTTGGCTATGGTGTCCATCCAGCTGCGAATGCGGACCTTGTTTCGTATATTTGGAGGGTTGCTGAACTCGTGGACTATGGCGATGTGATAGGGATAGGGACCCTGGAACAGCTGGTGCTCCAAGGCTATGGAGTCAATCTGACAGTCAAAGAGGAAGGATTGAGGTGAGGGTTCAGAGACCGAGTGTCTCCTGTCACACACACCTCACAACAGATTCACTGCTTCACCTTCTGTTGCGTTATCAACCTGAACTGTTGTAATCATCAGTCTACAACGGTTACAAAGAGAGTAGGAGTATCCAGAGTATCAGATGATGAAGGTCATTTCTGAGGCTTTAACTCAAACCTTTTTTTCTCAGACATGTGTCCGTCTCCTCCCCTGTGGTTTTAAAACTCATGGCCCTGATACATTGTTGTAAGTTACGCTGCCAAAGTTAAAATATTTTATTCATTTGCCACATGCTGCAACTTTATTGGCACTAAGGTGCCGTAGAGTGTGCAATGTCCACCATCACTACACCATCATGGAGGCACGAAACCTCTAACTGAGGCTCAGTACCTATCTGGACCTGATTGACAGGTCAGGATGGGACATCCCTTCATATGAGGTCAAAGTATGACAGCACGTTAAACTCACTGACGGTTCTACACTACTGTTCACCTGGTGCATGGGCCGCATGTAGATGATGCGGTTCCTCTCCGGGGGCATCCGTAGGATCTGATCCAGGACCTGCTCCATATCCAGCTTCTTACACTGGGCGTAGTCGAACCTGTTCACTATGGGAGCGCCCTCAACACGGAGCTGCTTCAATACTCTACATCTGGTGGCTACAGAGAGACGGAGAACACACAGAAAGATGAGCTCCTTACCTGGGGAAGACGCTTGAGTACTTAACAACGTACGGGTCCAGGGGCATAGATATGACTTAGAGTACGGGTCCAGGGGCATAGATATGACTTAGAGTACGGGTCCAGGGGCATAGATATGACTTGGAGTACGGGTCCAGGGGCATAGATATGACTTAGAGTACGGGTCCAGGGGCATAGATATGACTTAGATTAAAACAGGACAGGACCACAACAAGTACTAGTTAAGACTAAGACTAGATTAAGTAGCTTTCATAAATGTATCTTAAATTGGGCTTCATTACAGCAGGACCGATCCAAACACTGGAAGATGAGCTCAATCCTGGACTTACTCGTAACATCTGGAATCCAAACCACCGTTAGAGGTGTGGAAATCACAGATGTAACCAGGACAGAGGAACAGACAGAAGAAGTCATTCAGAGAACAGGGGTGGGTATGAAACACTCAGACAGACTCAGCATTCTGACAGGAGGAAGACTCTGGACCTGTACTTTGGTACTGAATCTAATAAAATGGACGCCCCTCGTTTCCTACAGAGCCGGTTTATAGACTTGACTTGAAGAAAACAGAAGACAGAGCACAGCAAAGTTTACTCAAAGGGCACAGGAAGCATGTGTGGGAGCACTGAGCAGGGGGACGAGGGACACTGCCTCCTAGTGGACACATTCATGTCTACGCTACTATAAAGAGAACACACACACACACACACACAACCATATCTGAACAGCACTTTGTCAATGTAAAAAAAAAAAATAAATGTTGCCTTTCTTTATCTCTGTAACACCACAAAGACATGAAACATGAAACATGAAATACGAAGCTGAAGCTCCTAGGATTCTTACCGTGAATGAACATCATCTTTGGGCAGTCTTTGAGGACCAGGTCGGTGATTCCACAGTTGGTCAATGTGATGCCTACAAGGTTCTTACTCTTCAGAGACAAAACCTAAAAGAAAGAAATCCATTTCGTGTGTATGTTCAAACATAAGACGCAGCGTGTACAACCCACTGACACACACACTCAGGCTATCCTGTTTGGGGTTACAGAATTAATTGAACGTACTTATCTTCTGTTGTTTTCCTCTCTGTTGTATTGTATTTTTATTTAGTGTGTAGAGTCAGTTTTTCTTTATGTGGCTCTCCGAAATGCTCAATTGTGAATGATGAAGACATTCTGACACTCTGGGGCAGGAGTTCTTCGGGGTGAGGTGGAAGATGTGGCCTGGCATCGTGGCGTGATGACATCACATCACAGCACAGTGGAGGTCCTTGTAGATAAAGTGAAGCTCTGGTATCTCTCTTTGCTTTATCCTTTGAGGATTCATGGACATTGGCTAACATTTCCAGACTTAGCATAGCTGCAAAGGCCCAACAGAGCTTGCAGTGATGATTGATCCACATTTGAATTGTATTATCACATTAGTTGTTGTTGTTTTTTTCTGTCTGTGACTGAAATAAAGTACTTTAAGCGGACCAGTTCCAATGTAAACTCCTGAGTGAGTCCAGGCTTTCTACTGACAGTGAGCGTCTGCCTCATGCTGTTCATGTTGACTTATCTCTGCTGGCCTGTGGTCTCTACAATCTGGATTTGGAAGTAGGAGTTTTCCCAACAACATGCAAAGGAAGAACAACTGAGTCACTGCAGCACCGCCCCGCTTCTCCCTCAGTGAGTGGTGCCAGGGGGCAGGGGCCAGGGGCCAGGTGCCAGGGGCGAGCGACAGTCAAAATGTGGTTTGAGTGAGAAATAGTTGGGATTTTTTAATTTATTCAGTTTGGTTAAATGTATAAAATGCAGTAACATTGAAGAAAGGATCCCTCAGACAATCACTTCTAATATGACCGACCACCAATTTCAGTTATTAATGGAGACTGAGACTCTATACAGCCAAAAAAGTCAAAAAACCACGGTCTGGATCCAATGAGGACTTTGTACTTTGTAGTCAGCAACTTTTCAGGAGGCCCATCACAGCACCTCAACCCAGGTCTGTTTTTCACCAAGCTAAATTGGAACCTTCCCCGTACCAGCTGTTTCTGTCAGTTTAAAGGCCCTGACCTACACAACGCCCAAACATGGTTGGCCTCAGTGTACGTCTCAACGGCACAGAACACAGACAATAAATGGAGCCTTCAGAAGGATCGGTGCAGGCAGATCCTCTCTGAAGTCTTCCACGGTGAAGTAGAACACAAACACATCCGCCATGCCTGGTCCAAACTGCAGCGTCAGGACAAGATAAACTGCTGTGAGTCTACATACCTGTACATGGTCATCCTCAGTCACAGGGTCGGAGGTGCTGGTTGATTTGTCAGCCATTCGCTTCCTCCTCACAGCCGCTCTGGGCCGGGCTCTGGAAAGATCTACACAGGCAAATGGCAACGATGGAAGACTTTTTTTAATCATTTAAATAAACACATAAAACACACTCACATGACAACTACAAGACAAAGTGGAAGTCACAAGCTTACATAAATACAATTCACCAGGGAGGGACGGCACTAAAACAAAGGAACGCTGAGGAAGGAACGCAGAGAGGGCTCAGAGAGGGCTCAGGGGCCTGTACAACATCACACACACACACACACACACACAGACAGAAACACACAGAGAGACACACACACACACAGAGACACACAGACAACATCACACACAGAGACACGCACAGACAACATCACACACAGAGACACACACACACACATAGAGACACACAGAGAGACACACAGAGAGACACACAGACAACATCACACACAGAGACATACACACAGAGACACACACACACACAGACACACACACAGAGACAGAGACACACAGACACACATAGAGAGACACACACACACACAGACACACACAGACACACACACACACACACCCAGAGACACACACAGACAACATCACACACAGACACACACACACAGACAGAGACACACACAGAGACACACACAAACAGACACACACACGCACACACACACACACACACACACAGACAGACATCAGTCTGAGTAACTGTGGACAGACGTCCAGGCTGAATAAGTCCAGCACTGATTTTGTCATTTGCTGGAGAAAAAGTT
>OMNV01012798.1:0-22418 GCA_900303265.1 Brotula barbata
GTTTTAGCATTTTTCGTGTCTCTCTTTGGGCTAGGAATCTATTTCATATATTGCTATATATACATATATATACTTTTATTTAAAAAGAACAAGAACATAGTATTTCAACCGGTGTTAGTCTAGCACTCCCGTTAGCTATGCCGACGTCAGCCATCAGGCCGCGAACTAGTGAGGTTAAATCACAGCAGGGCATACGCAGGAATACGCCGTACATCAAAAATAAAATAAAATATATATATAAAGAAATATATGAAATAGATTCCTAGCCCAAAGAAAGACATGAACTATGCTAAAATCACGCATTGGATAGTGGTACCATCTTGTGGCCGAAATCGGTACTACAAAAATAAACACATTCGCGTATCTGAAAAACTTTTTTTGCTTGCCTCTCAGGGCTTCCTTAACATTCATCCCAGAGTTCAACGGGGTTTTTGATGTTGTGGGCAGCTGTTTCTTGAGCAACAGCTGGCCTCCTATTTTAATGAACCCGCATTTTGGATGCCACTGAGACATTAACATTTGACTACTAATCAATGTGCAGAAGCAACGTTTTTTATAAAATGCTTTTATAAAATGATGAAATGAGTGTCAGCATTTGCATACAGCCTCATGTTGTCTTTAACCAGGCACCGTTTAATTCTTTAAATCAGCAAAGTGGATATGAGTCCTTTGGATAATACTGACACTAATATGGCCACCAAAATGTGTGTTGCACTGTTTGAAGTCAGTGAGCAGATGTATGGTAAATAAGCCAACGCCATGGCAACAGCCTGGAGTTAATGCCATTCATATTCAGTCACAGAGCCCAGAGACTGCAGGAGCAGAAAAGGATGTGGGTTTACTCACAGGATGCCACCTATGGGATGATAAGGTGATTTAGGTTATAGAGCCTGGGGAGGATTACTGAGTGATATGAACCTGGAAAGGGAGGGAACAGAGTAATTGTTTCAAATAAAACAGTTGTTGCTGTCAGGTCAGTCTCCACAGATCCTGCCAAGGCCTTAACTCTCAATCTGCACAAGAAGAAAATACGTTAGTGAATCTCTGCTTCATCGCTGCACGATTTGTTCAGGCAATTTATCTTCTGCTGCACGATTATTATTCATGATTCTTGGGCTTTTATGTTTCTATCAGTGTGTGTAATGGGCTACATGTCAGAGGAATACAGTAGCATGTTTTTATTTTCCTGCAGGAAATCCAGCAGCCCTCCACCTCGTGTAACTAATCAGGGCATTGATTTCATTAAATCTGGGAAGATCCACATCTGACATACATGAATTACGTTATCAGGACTCAATGCAAACTAGAATAAGACGTAGGGAATGTTTAAACTGAGCTCACTGAATTGGTGGTGTTTGGCCTTTAAATGCAGTAGATAAATATTCTCCAAATATACTGGATCTGTGCAAATTTGAGTATCATAAAACTCTCTGTCAGGTTAGAGTCTATGAGTGAGGTTTGCAACAGGGAAATTTTAACAGATGACTCCTGTCCAAATTTTATGAAGATTTCCGAAAAAAGCATAGTTGTTAGATGGGAATAAATGACATCATTTGGATGTCACACATTCTAACAATTAACTCTGAATCACCCAATCAGGCTTTTTTACTTTATTTATTTAAAATCACACATAAGTTGCAATAAATCATCATGCTAGTATCTCTTATGTCAGTTGAAGAGAGTGTCATAGTCTCATCTTGGGCCCACTGGGCTATTATGGCACTGTGAACGTGACAGCGGCACCCATAGTGACAGCAGCAGATGGTGATGGGGCCCTGAGCTCCACCCGAGGCACCTGGGCGAGGAGACAGAGCAGTCATGCATAAGATATCCAGCCATTGATTGGCCCCTGGCTCCTTGAGTACCACGGGCAAGTAAGATGCTGCAGGAAACAGCACTTACATGCTTTAGAAGACATATAATCATGTTAGCTCTGCACTTTCCCTGCATCCTCCATTTCCCTCCACATACATAAAAATTCTCTGTAAGCAGAGTAGCAAAGGGCTTTTTTAGCACTTCATCCCACCTGACAGCCCTGCCCATCACTGTGGCATCCTCAACACAGTGACGATGTGGCTGTAAGTCTGCAACTTCCTCAACCTCTGTCGGGTGCAGGCGGAGCAATGAGTGGTTCGGGGAAAAGCTGTCGGATTGATGTCACTACACCTCTCGCATAATATGGTGGATCAACCAAACTGTTCCTTTGCCTGTGACCTTCCAACGTTTAAATACGATTATGCACAGGCAAGAAAACAAGCACATTACAAATGATAATGAATTCAAATAAATAATTGGAGCACGGTGTATGCATGACTTGTTTTCTGGTGCAAAACAAGCTAATTTTGTGTGCATGAACCCACCAAAAGGTGAAAGAAGTAAAATTACATAATTCTTATCATGCCTTAAATAAGTTGACTGCATGGACCGTGATGGGAACCATAATGTAAGGCAAAATCACAACTGCTTACATTTCTGTACTCGAGGTGCCACCCGGGGTAGATAAGGAAAATCTGGCTCTGCTGTCCCTTTAGTGTATAAATGCAAAGGCAAACGTTCAATTACTTGATGTTCTCGGTGCTAAATGGCAGTTTCCTGTCAAATCTCCAGCCATTAATGTTACAGCCAGTACCAGCTTTAAAGTGGTAATCATGGCATGTGACAAAAGTTTAAAAGCAATCCCTAATGGGAAAAGAGGGAGGACCCTGATGATTTGCTGGGTAATAACAAACCGCCTATATGTTGATTTGGATTTGGCTGTAATAACCTACAGAAAGTGTCCATGTTTTAAAGTACTGTGGTCAGGATTAGTGTTCATTAACTCTGGGGGAAGCCAGCTGAACTGTGGTTAATAACAAGACTTAATGGCCATTTTCAGTGTCATCTCTCAGGACGGGTTATGTCCAATGACATCATTTCACATCCTCAGAGCTGAATTAACTTTTCATGCATTTCATGTTGTTTCCTCATAGTCTTTGCAATGCCGAGCCTCTGGCTGTGACTTCTGCTGCCTTAATTGCAGTTTCATCAAGAATTTAAAGCCGTCCGTGTAGCCTTCCCTATTCTTGTCACTGTCACTCCACAGTCACCGCTGCAGGGGATTTAAAGGGAATTTAAAGGGGCCATTGTGAGACTTAAGATAAGTCAGCTGGGGGATGAACTGCGGTGCTTGCTGGACCTCCTGTACATCCTCCACTCACCCCCGCTTTCATAGCTTTATCTTTCAAGACTGGAGCAGCTCAGCAGAATATACTGTAAATGGTTGCAATCTGGAAGGGTGTGAGTGTGTGTGAATATGTTATTAGGGTATTTGTTTTTGAAGGGTTACATTAGCAGAGGAGCTGAGGCGATGAAATGTCTATGTCACTCTCTCTCACATACAAACAAATGGGAATATTGATTAAGGCTAAAACAAACTGTTTAGTCCAACAAAACCAATCACATGACCCTTTCCTCCCACCATATGTTTCACACTGATAGTGCATTCACACACACACACACACAAAAGCACACTTACACTTAATCACGAATAAACGAAAGCCCAGAGAGGAGGGAAAATACACCCACAGCTGCACCTACTTACCAATAAGAAGAGGCGTGTGCATGTGTTGTATGTGCAGACGCACACAAAGAGAGAGAGAACCACAGGATGGGATCAAAACCTATGTGGAAAAATCTGCCCTCTGCACTGAAAATATGTCTCAGTATAAATGACATCAGTCATTGGCAGCCACCTCTCAGACCGGCCCATATGTTGGTTTGGGTTGGGAGGGAATGAGAGCTTACCACAAAGCCTGCCTTATCCTCAGCATTACAGTCTCTGAGAAAGGATTTATTCTTTAAATCTTGATTAGATCAAATTTTCTACGCAGTGTGTAAGCACAGTGATACACTGTGAACAGATAACCTTCATTATTGGGAAAGTCTATGGGCGTGTATGTGTGTGTGTCGGTACACTCTCCCTCCCTTCAAACATATACACACACACGCTAACCTGATGGCTGGAGCGTCAGCCCATTTAAAGCCCTGGGCTTTTAACACATTGTGTTAAAACTATTATTGAACTATTATTAGAAACAATGGATTATCAATCAGGAATTAATCCTGATTAGTGTGTCTCCTCCATCTGAAAAAGGATCACAGTACTATGGTGTTTTTTCCCTCTCTGTGATGAAAGAGAGGGGGTCATTCCTTTCTTTTTTTTGTCTCACTCTGCATGTAAGGAGACCGCTGCGGAAGACATTCATTAATTTAGATCCTTCATCATCTTCCTCTGCTTCGTCTCTTTGGTTGACTGGTTGCTGAGCTGACTGACTGCCTGGATGGTTGCTCTCTCTCTCGCCTGGACTCACACTGGCAGTTCACTGACAGTGCGTGCACTTCTCTCAGGCTGTGGTGGAGAGAGTCAGACTGTTCAGGCTCTGGAAAGTGGGATATGCACTGATATTGTTTCTGTCTGTCTCTGTGGAATACTGGAATATTTGGAAACCTTCCCAACTCTTTCATCCTGCACAGATCGAAGACCATCACTGCTGTGCTGCATCCATGACTTTACACACCTGCTTGGTGTATGGGCTTGGATTTATCTTGGTTTGGGCACTACTCTTGACACAGGGTGAGTAAATGAGGAGAACAATGTATCTTAGTTCTTGTAATTTCACATTTTGTGATATACAGTATATCTCAAAAATATGGAAATAAACAGAGATGTGATGACGCTCTATGTATGTGTGTATGTGCATGTGTGTGTTCCTTTGTCATTTGACAAACCAGCTTATAATTGAGTATACTAAAATATGTGCTAGTACTAGAGCAAATACCATAACATTGCACAAACAAATGTAAACAATTGCAAAAAAAAAAGAGAAATATCTCCGCATTATAATTAGTGAGAAAAAAAGGCTGGTGAAGGGTTGACATTAAAATAAATGACTACGCTGAGAGGCGACTCCAATAAATCAGCCTTTGTTCTGTCTGTAATTGACTCAGAGCTTCAAATCTATGATGCCTTACAATACGTAATAGCCAAAGGTGGTAAACTAAATTTCCCCATAGAGCAATAACGATTGACCTGGCTTGGCTTTACTGTAACCTTTGTTTCACTTGGGGCCAAAAAAAGGGGGCTTTGTATGTTGAAAAATTAATACCTTCATCTTTTGTCTGTGAGGAATCACCTCTGATCCACACTACAGCTACTGAGTGTAAAGAGAGCACCCTCATGATATTTATGAATAGGGCAACAAGCATCAGGGGGTAGATTAGGCAATAAATATCTAAATGAGCGTATCATGAATATTTCAGTATTAATGTTTTATATTGAATATCTAAAAGATCGCATAAATAATTTTAAATGATATGCATACCCAAAATGCATGGGTCTCTGAATAAGTTGAAAAAGATATACTCTAGTGACCGTACATGTATTATTTCTTTACATATCATGTCATGCTCGTTCTTCAATTTCAGTCTGTATCTTGCGTTCCCAATCACATATTGATATGCATATTGAGCAAAATGTCACTCAATATAAATAATATAAGCAATAAATGTAAGTAAAAAATGAAAGTGAAAAAATAATTACACATATAATTTCATGTTGTGAAAAAATTGACATTTTGAAAAACAGACACAAGCAAATATGGTGAGGAGAGAACTTGGTGTCAAGCTCAATTTCTGTAACAGCTTTGTACCACAGAAGCTAAATGTCTCTCCAATATCAGCTCACTGCATTGATTAATGCTCATGCTGGCATCTGTTCAATGTTTCATGACTATTGAACAACATCACAATACCTTCTAACATCAGATTATTAGCCAAATGTAAATGACCGCTCCCCCGCTTTTCATTTCCATACCTATCACCCGGGCCTGATGAACTATTCCAGTATTTATGAGAGCTTTCACTGTAACAGTAATGAATCACCACTGGGGTTCTATGATTCATTTTTTGTAAACCTAAAGACGAACACATTCTATCCCTGTGAGGCTGTACGTTGATTTCAGCAAATTTCTAAAGTGTTTTTATTTGCTTATTTATTTATTTTGTAAGAGCATTTGTCCGGATTAGTGTGCCCCTGAAAGCTTCATCAGAGGTTTTGGTGGGCTGGTTAACAGAGCACAGACAGGGAGAGGATCCACTTTCTGTTCTCTACAGTGCCACTGATAAAGAGAGAGGATTGGTTTGAGCCAAAGCTGATCTTTCACCATGTGGATGTAGATTTTTAGTGGTCCAGCACAGGTCTCTGTTTGTGTTCATAGTCAATCTCTTTAGTCTCTGGTAGATTTGATTAAGCTTAGTCTTTCTTGGGAGACTCAGATATTTACTGTAAGATGTGAAACTGTGTGATGTAAGGCCAGGGACAAAAGAGATAAAAGAGGTCTGTGTAACGTGATATCACAACTGTAAATGTTGTTAAATTGTGTAGTGGAATGAACCGTGGGACCCAAGCTATTTCCTTTTAAGGCAGTCCTTTTTATCTGTGTGATGATTTTTTTCCATCACAAGATTTCTACTGTAACACACACAGCATGGCATAGGAGAGAAGAGAAGAGAAGAGAAGAGAAGAGAAGAGAAGAGAAGAGAAGAGAAGAGAAGAGAAGAGAAGAGAAGAGAAGAGAAAATAGTCAAAGTCATATAATGTAGTTGTGATACAGCTTTGGATTCATGGATCAAAGTCAAGTGATTCTCTGGAGGCAGTCCACATCGTACACTGTCGACAACCTTTTATAAATCAGTTTTGTTGCTGTCTTTTCAAAGGTAGTATGGTTAAGACTTCATGGAGACTTCTTCTTGTTTTATCTACCCCCAAGCGCTTCTAAAATATCCCATCCCCTATGAATTTCCATGGCTTGCCACATGAATGAAACATGACTGCCTTGCTGTATCTAAATGGCCAGCCTGACCAAAGAACATTACGTGAAAAATGAAATCTTAATTCTAGGATTAATAGTAATTTTAAGATGTCAACAATGGTCACAACCATTTAATTTCATTAAGAACCCCTAATGAGTCTCTCCTGTGTTTTATGAAAATTTGTGAAAAATTGTCCACTGGTGTTAGATTTATTAGTTGGGACATCGCAGACCCCCCTGGACCATATCATGTTGTCATCTATTCTACCCTTGTGCCCTCCACAGTCCAGGGACTGCAGTGCTATGGCTGCAACATCATCCAGGGCCAGAGGTATGTGGACGTGGGCTGCTCCAACCCAGAGGTCATCACCTGCACCCACTCGCACAAGGGTTTCAAACACCGTTTCTGCATCAAAACAGAGAGCAGTGAGTAAAGGTCTAGCGCACAATATCTTGTAACTAATGCCTCCTCTTCTTCTATTTATATGAAGTCATTGCCTATGTTTCATACAACATTTGCTATAGAACAGTAGATTATGTAATTGGTACATATATAAATTTGCTTGGTCATGAGCGTAATTATTTAAAATCATACTTCATGTTGATGTTCTTGTTCCCTGCGCCACTGTTAGTGTCATCGTTACGTAACTTCAGAGTCCTCTGCTGAGTGAATTATAAGTCAGTCATTGTTTGATGTTAAGTCAAATGAAGGATGTGGACATCAAAGACAGGTGGGTGATGGCCAACTGAGAGGTTCTGCTGATGTCCAAAGAAGTGTGCATAATCCAGCTGTTCATTTGCATGACATTTAAAGGCTCCGTGCATGTTTAACAGGCTGATGTGGCATCATTTCCCAAACACTCTAGGAGAAAACAAGGTCAGACAAGGACTGACAACAGAACCATCTGACACAAGTATCACCACGATAAATCTTCAAGCAGTGTGTTGGTGGTGATTTATATCTTGTCAGACTGTTAATCTCCGGGCGACCTCTCCAAACCCAAACAAAACAGCTGCTGGCAAACTTCTGTAAGCGTCTTAGTCCCCTTTGTCCTCAGCAAGACATCTGTCCATAACCAGCCTAAAACCAAATTGTGATTATGAAATAACCACAAAAACACTAAAGACAGCATGACACTTGTAATGAATAAATAAATAAATCAAAAAATGACAAAATGTTTAATTAAGCAACAATATACAGTATGTGTATGGGGAGCATAGTTTTGATCAGTGCTAAAAAAAAGCTAATTTATAGTGGAATAGAAAAGAGGTATCAGTTGCCTCGTCCCACACATGAAGGTGATCAGTAAAATCAATTAGTGAAAGGTTAAAAAGTGCAGTTATCCCCAACTCTTTCAGTCAGTATCACCAAAACTTAAAAGTAAGTAATTTACTTTCAAATGACCTTAGTTGTCAAGGCCTGCAGATAGCACTACTACAGATATGACCTTCACATCACTTTTATTCAAGACTATCATAAAGCAGCCAGAGGTCAGTTCGTTTTTAGTGACTTGGCAGTTCTGATATAAGTGAAGATTGGGTTTGGCACAGTCAAGGAAGAATTTGGACATCCATTGTTTCCATTTCCAGAGCATCAATTTATCATGCTGGTACATGTCAGAGTGCAGAGTGGAAGTCCATTAAAAAAATAGAAGGTTCCTACAGCTTTTGCTCTGATGATGTGATTGTGATTTTCTGTTTGTCTCTTATGAATGTTAAAGGAAGCTATCATGCAGTATTAGTCAGAGTTTTAACCTGTGTGGAGTGTGTCTTTAAGGCATCACCTAATTACACACTTGCAGTATTTGTTGCTTACTTGTGCCCTTTTCTTGCTGAGCCCACCGGCAGCTCATCACTCTCCTCTGACAGCCTGTCTGTGTCTCTTCCTGTCCTTCTAGCGGCCCTGGGTATCGTCCTGACCAGTGGTTGTGCCACATCCAGACACTGTCAGCAACAAGAGCTGCCAGGGGTACGCATCCACTGCTGTGACTCGGACCTTTGTAACAGCGCTCCCTATTGGCAGTCCAGCACAATGTACTACATCTGTGCAGTGACCAGCCTCCTGCTGCTAAGGATGTTGTTGTGATATAAGGGAATATATGGAACTGGAATGACAAATATGGACATTTTGTATTATAGACTTTATGAGAGTTTTACACAGTATGTAAATAGTGTGTAGAGCACCTGCGGAGTAGATTTTGTCACAGTGCTAGCTTGATTTAAATCTTGACATATTATCATTATTTTGTTCAAAATAACAATAAAGCAGCTTGCAGTTGTATGTGATTCATGATTTGTGCACTAAAATGATTCTTAGCTTATGGGGTATTACGGGACATTTAGTGCCAGCTATAATATAAAAGGCTAATAACCTTTTTTAATAGAGACAGTTTATACCTGCAAAAGTCACTGACTTCACTTTTATAAAGTATTATGTCCATTTGTATTGTAAAACATGAATTCATTCACTGTTAAGGAGTTAATTTTATTATCAGGATCCAATATGTGTAGTAATCTTTACTTTGCAAAATGAGAGATATTTCTAATTTGCTATGCAGTTCAGGTGATGCTTAGTCAAGTAACCTGCATGTCTTTATATTGTAAGAGATATTGTACAGTGAAAGCATGTATTGTTGTGAATTACAGTATTAAAATATTTCATATTTTTAAGAGAAAATGATTTTAACTCAGGAGTTTTTGCTTGATTGTCATCACACCAAGACATGATGAACGCAGCTCATATTCCACATATAATCAGAGCAATCTGAAATTAGAGCAGGGTCACATGGTTTCATGTAAATGAACTGCAAAGATGTTAATGTTGTCCAGTATTCTATGGGCCTCTAGATGAAGCAAATTTTTGCATATGCAAATGTTACCACTTTATTAGGTTGCACTTTACAGGAGCGTGAAAAGTCAAGAGCTTATGTGACATGTAAACAAAAAATTCTTTCAGTAGACACAGTGAATTGCTGTGGTTAAGGATCTAAATATCAGAGAGGTGTGGTAGTTAGCACTGTTGCCTCACAGCAAGAAGGTTGTGGTTTTGAGTCCCGTGTCGACAATGGTCCTTTCTACGTGGAGTTTGCATGTTAGCTAAGGTAGGTAACTTGCCCATTGGAGTAAATGGGAGTGTGTTTGAGTTATCTTTGTCTTGGCCCTGCAATGGACTGGTCCATTGTCCATGTGAAATGTGCAATGTACACACCTTGCATTTTGAGTGTTATCCGACATACCATCAAACATTTCACTTTGATTAGTAGTATTGTAGTGTGCTCTATGTACTTACACCGTGTTTTCTGTATCACACACCAACCATATATGAAATATCATAGAGTAGCTTTATGATAATTGTGACAAACTCCCTGCAAAATAGAAGATATTTGGTTTTTCCTTCCAAATAAATTCCTACTAAATACATGCATAAATACAAGTAGTAAATTTGAATGTGTGATCTCATGTCAGGTCCTTGTCCAGGGAGGTATGTAGAATCAAAATGTTCCTGTTATGGTAAAGTTAAAAGAGGAGCACCACTGATTATACACACCAAGTGCAGTATAGTTTGCAAACTTATAATATAGTCTTAAGTTCATGAAGTGACATGTTTTATGTCAGAAGTTACTCTTACATATCCCAGCAGTGTCATAATGGTCATCATGTTGGTTCAATGCTGAATAGTGTTCCATCAATCCATTCATTTGGCATTCTTAAAATGTGTAATTTCTACAGAGGTTCTGAATACAGTAAGCCCTATTTTTTTCAAGCTAAGGCATTTTAGGTTTCCCCTAAATTTCTCATTATTCTCAATGTGTTAGCTATCATTTGATTCAGATTGTCCCGGAATGCATTCTGATATATTTGATACCCCTGGGAATACTGCTCATTTTACTCGCACATAAAGTAAACATTGAGTTTTAGAGGTTTGTAATTAACGAGTAGAAACTCCTCAGACCTGAATGATCTCACTTGGTGATCTCATTCTTGTTTCAGTTTTGGTTACTACTAAGTAGGGCCGGGTCACCGTGAATACAAGGATACACCTGTACAGGTGAGTTTGCACGGTGCAAACAGCCGCATGTGCTGTTGTATTATTTGTGCTCTTTGTCCCACAGGCCCATTGTAACCAGCGGAGGAAACCCTGTGCAGCGATCAGCCATCTTGGACAGTCAGCTCTTACTTGAACCACAGGATAATAACCCGCATAGTTTTTCTCCAACAGATAAACGCCGCACAGCTCTAATTAGACCTCACACCTGGTAAGGACGGAGAAACGACAAACCCCGGACACACTCATACACAAATACAAAACGTCCGGAGACGCTGATATTTTAATGATGACATAATGGGGCCAGTTTAACGTCTGTTAGTCACTGTTAGCCATTGAAGCTAGCCTTTAGGAGGGGGGGCTAATGCTAGTTGCTGTGTGTCGCAAGTTTCCCAGTAAACGAAACATCGATTTTGTAACGAGCTGGGAAAAATAACGCTTAACGAGTGTAGACATGCACAACGATGACAAGTGTAGGCATGCTAAATACCACAAGCCGGCCGATCGTTGCGTATAGCTAGCAAAATAGCATGCTAGTGCCATTTATGGCTACCGTTAGCTTGGCGAAAGAGGTCTGATATAAAGTTATACCAAGGATAGCGCAGCTGTGTGTAACAGTACTGCCAATTCAAAAAAGGATTAGAAAGATATATTAATGTATCAATAGAGGCAATCTAACAGCATATAGTACCATCTGTTGTCAATGAGCTTCCAGAGACATCTGCAAACATTACGGTGAAGAGGCTAACTAGCGCTAACTCGGTCATAGTTGTTAAATTAGGGCCGTGCTCGTTGTCAGACATGGATGACAAAAACCTCATTTGACTATTTTTTGTGAATGGGCCGTCACTGATGATTGTATATTAATTAAGAGTAGGAAATACCCCTAACCTACACTGTCACTGTGCCGGATGTTATGCTAAAATAGCCACCGCTCGTTAGTTACGAGACAACATTACAGCGTCAAATAATCTGAAGCGGTGTTTTCACGTCTGTCATTTAATATCCCGAGCGTCTCCCATTGCTGTTTATTGTACATAAATGTGATGTTAATGTTGGATTTATCACCAAATGACATTGTCAGCAGTGCAGGATTGGGCACTGAATGCTAATTCATTTGCTAACAGTGCTAGCCTCCCCTTGGTGCACTTGCCATCACAGTTCGATTCATATAATTTTGAAAATGGACGTCTTAGCTAGAATCGAACTCTTCTGTATCACAGTATAATGTGACTACATAAATGGACATGAAAATGAATGCTGCAGTGAACCAGCACTTTTGATCCAAACCTTGAATACAGTGTTGGCAAGTGTTGTTCTTGTCTGTTCGGTTTAATTTGTTTTTGTAAACATTGAACATGCATACACTGTGACGGTGTCCTCGTCGCTGCCCTGTGATCATCTCATTGTTTTGTTGACATGAATTATGTGAAATCGCACGATTTGGACATTATGAAGTCAGTGTGATTGTATGATGAGAGTCATTAGTCTCTCATAATCGGGCCATATGTTGAACATTGTTATCACTGTCGCTAGTGGGCGTTGAGCGGAGAAGAGGCAGGGACAGTTTTTCTGTGGAGGAACCATCAGTGTGTTGGGGAGAAATGCTGAGGCTGCAGTCTGGTCACATGCTGTTATGGCAAGTCCTCTCCTTGATGAGTCCTTCTGTGATTCATATCATTTTAATGAACAGATTAAAGGAGAAAAGGGGGTTGAAGTACATTTTGTTAAGATACTCTCTCAAACAGTTCACTTTCCAGTGTGTTAAGAACTCACACCAGTGCAAGGGATGTCACATGAGAGTCATGTGACCTAATGAGAGGCAGCTTAGAAAAAAAAGCCCTCAAAGATTGTGGTGGGATTGACGGGGTAAAGCCAGTGTGATTCATTGATGATCTTTGTTTTGCATTGTAACCTTGGGTTGTAAGTGGATGTCACTGTTTTAAACAAGTCGGACTTTTGCTTCAGTTATGCTTAAGTTTCTGTCACTGCCATTAGTTAATCTTCAGTTAACCACTTATGGGTCAGTATTCATTGAAGTTTTTATTTTTAATATTCCTGAAAAGCCCAAAGTTTTCAAATATATCAAAAATTTGTATAAAATTATATTTAACACATCCTTAATTAAGGGAAATTAAAATACCATTAAAAAAAAAAAGTAGTTTGTTAATTATGAGATTTTTAATGCATTTTCTTCTTGATATATTCAATTATTAATGTGTCAGTTATGTGAGAAGGCCCATTATAATTGTTCAAAATTCCTTGAGCAACCATCAACTGTTTACTTTAAAGTGTATTCAATTACCAATTCATTTACCAGTGCTTACAGGGGTTAACAAAGATTATCTAATCAACTAAACTGATTACATTAACAGTAGTGGCTTTAGAGTTTCTAGATTAGTAGTGATTGAACAAACTTGACATGCGCTGGTGTTGTTGATAACGTTAGCACATGGACCATTGCATTATTAAAACATAATGACATCCAATACTGAAATGTGCAAGACTCCAGCCATCAAATGCCTGGCTTTTCAGTTGACATATATTCTTGAATTGATTTTCAGTCAAGTCAATCTACTAATGAATTAATTTCTATTTGTAAGTGCCTCTTTGAACATCAGGCAATAACTAAACCTATCTGAGTAATCATCAGATGTCAGGGCACATTGCAGAGGTGTTTGTGTTTATGTATGTGTGTGTGTGTGTGTGTGTGTGCAGGTGCACGCACGGATGCACGTTTGTGTGAGAACCAAGTCTTTTCGGGGACCAGCATCAAATACCAACAGAAACAGTGAAGGCCTCTAGTAGTGTGTACCCTGACTTGTTGACATAGCTTCTTCCGCTGAAATAAACCTGACTCAACAATTGTATAAGCATTTAGGATATTCCATTAAAAATACTCATATTTGTGTTTGCCTTGTTGGTGAATGGCTCTGTATAAATAAACCAGTAATCTAACAATATTGTCAGGACGCAGAACATTTCTACAATTGTTTTTAATCCTAACACTAGACTGCAATGGACTAGTTCAATATGTAAAGGTGTTGTCTCTGGTACGATACCATCTCAGCATGGCAAATTTTTAGGTATACGTCATACATGGCAATGTACAAAGTCCCTTTTTCTAACTACAGTTGTGTGTGAACATTCATCAATAGCAAGCAGAGTATTAAGGCTTTGTTTTTAGTTTATAGCATTCTTGAAATACACCAGGATGCAGGTTTGCGACAGATAATTGGACACAGTTGTCTACTGTTTGTCCCTGTATTACAACAGTTGTCTATGAATTTGGTAGCCAAACCAGCCTTTCCAGTTTAAGCTGTGGTGAGGCCATTTGATCAGATTTAGATAGAACTTTGTGCCTTGAATTTGGCTTTTCCAATCTAAGAAGGACCTGAAACATGGTTGTGCCCAAGATTTGCTATTCACATGTCCTCTTCTGCTTTAAACCCTTTATATAATACATATAATAATAAGTTGACAAGTGGAAATTATTTTCCTTTTACTGAAGCACCTGTGCAATCTCTTGCTCTTCATTTCCTATGAGATTCCTTTTACTGCCAGTCAAATCAGGTCTCTGCTCCTCTACAGTTCAACCACTTAGTCCATTACCTCATGTAATGATAAGACTCACGGTCCATTCCAGTTATCATCTCTTTTCGTCCCCGAAGTTCAGTTCGTCTCTTTTCTCTCTGTCGTTTCTTTTATCATGTTTGATCCCCACTTCTTTCTGTTGTATCAGCATTCAGAAGGTCAGTTGAGAGCTCCCACTGATCTGCAGAGCCAGAAGTAAGAATTCACAGCAGTTCATTGTGATTCAGTGCCACCGGTTTCTGGCCCTTTTTGAATTGCACCGACCGCCGGCCTGCATCTACTACCCTTAAAGCCGAGCTGAGCTGGAAGCCCACGTAACTGCTTTGTGCTGTTCTTTGCCCTCAACTGGGCCACATTGACAAAATAAGATAAGATAAGATGAGCTTATATCTTTTATTCATCAAAATGATGCACACCTTAATTTCTCTGTTTTCAAAGTGAATATGAGCCATTCAGACAACCCATCAGTTCATACCTGACTCTAGTAATCAGCTATGCTGAAATCGATCAGAGGTGACAGTGTGTTATGCACTGATTGCTAAGTAATGAGCTTCTCCACGCTACAGCGTCATTGATTGTGCCTTGTTGTTGCACTGCAGGATGAAGCAATCTGGTTTAATAGTGGTTATCCTGTATCAGAAAGCATATTTCATGGCTGACAGGTTATTCAACAAGTGACAAGTAACGACTTATTCTGCATCATCTGATTGCTTTCCTTGAGACGTCACAGATGTGAACTCGCCCTATCTCAGCTCATTCTGCTTAAATGAAACAACACTTGAACCATGCTGAGAGCGCACTGACCTGCTTTGGAACAGCTATACACGGCTCGGGTAGGATTTACCAGCAGTAAAACGTCATAAAAACTACAGCTGCAGGATGAGATGAGAAAGGGTGAGAGTCCTTTTCACTAGCCTGAGGAACCTGACATCCTCACTGGAAAGTTAACTGAATTATCCAGCAACGTCAGACTGCTGAATAGATCCACTTCCCGTTGTTAAGATTGCATTATGCGTCTCCATAGGTGTCGTTTTAAGGATGCCATATGGCAGCACTTTGACATAAAGGAATGAATCTACCGTTATTCAGCACAACCACTAAACAGTCCTGATGCCAGGAGATGGCATGAAATAGTGCAAGTTTACAGTGAAATTGATCGTAAAGACTGGACTGAGAAAGATGAGTCACTAAATGTCATCATTTCTGAGTGACACTCATGTTCCTCTGTATGTATGTAATCATGAAGGTTGGAGGAAATTAAGTAATTGTACTTCCTCTTTGCCAACTATTGCAAAAATGCATTTTTTAGTTCCTTGTCTTGTTTCAGCTGTTGCAAAGAAGTTTTTTTTAATGGAAAAAAAGCAGACATATTAATTGTTTAATCGGGCTTAGACTGACTCGTACTGATGCAGTGTATATTTATTGGGTTTTACTGCAATTTTACACCTGAAAGTGGACTTTAAGGTGTGTATGAATTTATGCGTTGATATTGTGGAAATGTCAGAGGTTGTAGAGATGAGGGATGTGGCCCTGCTTGAACTCTCTTCATGATGACCCTTGTAAATGGTGAATGGACTACAAATGGACCCTGGGTCTTAGACAGTATTATGGCATACACAGGCACTCACTTCACCATTTTTTTTTATCAAACATGTTTACTCGTTTCTGTTTTTGTGTTCTGAGCTCATAACGTGGAAAGACATCTGTATGTAAAATTAATGTGTGGCCTTTAATGTTTATCTAGAGTGTTTTGAAGTATCGCTATTTTTAGCATCATTGGTCTTGAATGATTAAACCAAATTCTAAATTTGAAGTCCAGCATTAATGTGGTCAGAATTTAATGTTATTTGTTTCAGTCTCTGTGCTACAGGTGAAGTGCATGGTAATGACCTTAGAAATCGGCACATTGTTAATTGTACGCAAAGCATCACTTCGTCGTCATTCTTGTTTACATACCCAACCTCCATCTTCTCCCTCTTCCAGAGCCAGGATGGCCACCGCACCGTACAACTACTCCTACATTTTCAAATACATCATTATTGGTAAGTGAACAATGCCAGCACAGCGATGGCAAGTGTATAGAATGTGTAGCTTTTTTCGTGTCTTGTTTGGGATTGGATGCAGTTATGTACAGCAGCTACCATTTATGCGTTGCCCTTGTTTCCCTGCTTCGATCCTCAGTTTGTCTTGTAGGCGTCCATTCTTTGACAATGCATTGTTAAAATTTGCAGCCTGTAATAATCTGTCTCACTCTGTGGCCAAACAGTGCAGGATTTAATGTGGAACTGTGGTGTTTCTGTCACTCTTGTGTTTGACCTGACTTGTTCTCTTCACAGGGGACATGGGAGTAGGGAAGTCGTGTTTGCTTCACCAGTTCACAGAAAAGAAATGTAAGTGCTGCCCTTACCTTGACCTGCCTCATCTGTGTGTGTGTGTGTTTCTCTGTGTGTGTTAGTTTGCTACCGGAGGGTCTTAATCTCTTTAGATTCATAAAGCAGCGGAAGTGTGAGCTCCACAGTGAGAGGCTCCTCTTCGTCTTCTGTGATCGAGTCAGCTGCAGCCTCCCATTAGCATTCAACTCTGTTTTGTTCAGTGCCACTATTAACAAGCCAGATGCTGCATTCCTCATTCATTCGTCTGTGATCACATCCTGCACACACATACCCACAGACACACAGTGGGGTGACTTATTAAAGATCTTGAATATCAGTTTTCAAGAAACGTTCTGCTTTTATGTTGTATCGGTGTAGAGAGAGAGAGAGCTATCTAGCTGAACATTCAGTAGTGTGATAATTGATGCTCTTGGCTCACAATGGAGATGAGGTGTGTGTGTGCATCTGTATACACGTTGAGAAACGTGAGCAAATCGTATGTATTGGCATATTGTCAGTATAGCTGATGATGCCAAAAAAGGGCTCTCATTAGAGCACTTCCCGCAGCCAATCCCAAACAGCCGAGATAAAATTAGCCTTGATCTATTAATATAATGGCCTTAGCAGAAAGAATCAATTGTAATAATATAAGAATATAACAATCATAATCAAGTATTAATATTCAACCCAAAGTGTTGATAGTCTATCATATCTTATTTTTGTTTTCATGGAGGACACTCATGTATTACCTTTGAAGAAATTGACCTAAAAAATCCACAGTTTAAAAAAAAAATCATAGTCTTAACATTTCTGGATGCGGATCAAACGAGAATTTTATGGCGTTCAATCAAAATGGGTTCACGGGGAGCATGGAAGGAAATAACTCGCCCACAACCACAGGGAGCCATGGACACAACTGGTCGTGACCGTGTGTCGGAAGCTGGCAGTGATCCATCAAGCAGCCTTTTTACAGCCTCCTGAGGAAGCCTGAACTCCATTGGTGAAAAGTGGTGGATGTGACATCATCAGTCATGGACCAAACAGTGACAAGAACATAAGAGCACTGAAAATTTGGCAATAATAAATTGGGGAGAAAAGTAAAATCTGGCACCGAAATATAGCTTCCTCTTAGTTTTATCAAAATGGGTTCATTGCTTTGTGAGTAACAAACCAACCAACAGGCGCAAGTGAAAACAAAGCCTCCTTTGCAGAGTTAAAGCTACTGAGATTAGTCCTAATTGACTCAACTAATAAGTATATAAATAAAGTTGAATTCACGGTAGCCTCACTTCCTCTCCCCAGTTATGGCAGACTGCCCCCACACAATTGGCGTGGAGTTTGGTACAAGGATAATCGAGGTAAGCGGTCAGAAGATAAAGTTGCAGATTTGGGACACGGCGGGACAAGAGCGCTTCAGGGCCGTCACCCGCTCCTACTACCGCGGAGCCGCAGGGGCACTCATGGTCTACGATATCACCAGGTAAGAGAAGCTTTCGCAAAGTGTGCTATGACCATCTAGTGCACAATCAAGGCTATGAGTGTGGTTGTAGGGCAGCCCACCCTCCCCATACTACTCCTGAACAAACATGAACAGTTTTTCTTCCAGCTTGTGTTCCTCCTGTTTGCCCAATCTGTTTGATAGTATCAGCTAAATAAACCCAGTCCAACATGTGGAATGTCTGCCCAGTCCACACCCAACTCCTATACAGGTCATCTGGGTCACAGAAACAGTGCCTAACTGGAAAATGAAAAATGTCTCGGATTTGTGTACTTCAGTGTTAATGTGGCTTATTGTAACCACATAGAGGTAGCAGACAACACTAGTGTAAAAGTGTTGTTTTAAGTCCTTCATGTTTGCTGTGAAAACACACATGATTATTCCATATCCTGTAGCTGTTGGGTGTGGCTTTTCCTTGGAGCCCTGTCGTTTAAGTGTTGAATATGACCCAAACCAGTTTTCATGACACAGTCAGTCAGTGTGGTGTATTGGAATTTCTATAAAAATACAAAAAAAATCATATTTCTACAACAAAGTTTTACCTGGAAATGGAGATGGCTTAAACAAATGGACTTAGACTGTGAAATCCATGTATCTCCAGATTATCTATTTTTGTTCTTAATGTATTTCAATAGGCTTGGACGGGATCAGATGAGGATACGATATGGGAGCCTGGCATTAACATACTCTACCGCATGAAGGATCGTTATCTCACTGATGTTTAGCTGTTGCAGACTCTCTTCCGATGAGTCCTCAGAGTGGATACAGTTTTGTCTTTGCTGTCATGGTAACCACTCTCCATATGTGTTCATGTAACCCAGGCGAAGCACGTACAACCACCTCAGCAGCTGGTTGACTGACGCCCGAAACCTCACCAACCCCAATACGGTAAGTACACATGCGAACATGTAGGCAAACACACTTTTTTGTTTACTCATTGTCTTTTTTTCGTACTTCTGTTTTTGTCTGCTGAGTCTGTTTCCACCACACCCTTGTTATATTTTTAAATTAGATTCCTCCTTAAACGTAATTAGTTTTAAATCATATTGACCCATTTACAGAACTCTGTGCTGTAAGGAGTCTGTTTCCGCTGCGCCCATTTCTGCCGGCTTTTTGCATCAAATAGCAGGTTGCTTTTCTTAACAGGAAGTTTTTTTGATCCATTTATTTCTGTACCTTTACTTTATATGCATTTTCGTGTAGAACTTATAGAATATATATAGAATAATCACATAATTGTAATGCTTTGGTCCATTTTAAAAGTTACCCCAGTGCTATCTTTTCTATGTTATAAATTTAAGTCATCAGTTTAAGTTTTTCACTCTGATTTAATTAGTTCTATATTTTTTCGAATGGAAAGTGTAGACTTTTGTTGATGTTAGAATTTCTGCTGCAGTACCTCATAGTGGTCATGTGATGGCTCCGTTTCTGACTTAAATCATTTAAATGGTGGAAGTGATTCTGGGTCTTGTTTGGTTTATGAATGCTTAACTCATTGGACTGACACCACATATACATATACATTGGTGTCCACTTTCCAAGACAACTTTATTGTCTTGGAAACTTAGCATAGGCAAAATCATGGAATGTAGAAATCATGTTTACCAGGGCTGGAAAAGGTTTTGGGAGAAGTCATTGAATTTCAAAAGATTTTTTTTTTGTTATTCTATCACTAGAAAGTGTTGAAAAAGGCTTTAATTGGATGAGACCTGTCACCATGTGGACATAATGTAAAGGAAATGCCAGGCAAATGTGTTGTTAGTAAAATGAGAGTTCTTTTCCTTCCTTCTATGTCACAAATCAAACTTTGAACTTTGTGTTGTGTCTCCATTATGGTCTCAGTACCACATTTCATTTTTCAATGGGTAGAAACATTTTATCATTTTAAACATTTAATCTCTGAACCCCAGCTATGGCTCCCTCTTATGGGCATTAGAAACACTGCAATAAACATTAACGACAAGAAATTTGACTTAAGTCCAGAAGGATTTGTGAAGCTAAGGGACTGTAATGAGTTGAACAGAAGCCATTGCCATTCTGCTACAGCTAGAAAGACTCAGTACATGACATAGTTACACCACAGGTCTAATCTCATCGCTGTTGCTCGGGGCTCTGTTGAGTGTAGATATGGAGCTGTAGATTATTCATTACATTTCTCAGTTAATCTCCTCATAGACAGCTTGATAATGTGAGAGCTGCCTTGTTGCCCTGGGCCTCCATCACTCATGGAGGCTTTGAAAGCCATTTTCTTGTATATAGTCTTTTCTTCTTCTAGTCTGACCACAGAATTGTCACACTCCCCCTCATTCTGTGTCCTCAGGTGATCATTCTCATAGGAAACAAAGCAGACCTGGAGGCTCAGAGGGACGTCACATACGAGGAAGCTAAGCAGTTCGCTGAGGAGAACGGTAAGTAAGACAAAGATGAGTAAGGATGCGTGCTCTTTTGTTGTGATATGGAGGTGTGTTCATATGTCATACGCATCTATATCTGTTAATGTCTGACACACATCGGGCTGGGGTCGGACCCAGAGCACTGACCTGACCAGCTGAACTCAACCTGAGGTGAAAGTCTGTGTCCCTGCCAGCAGCAGTGTGTATGCTTTAAAGTGTAATATTTTCCCACAACACTAGGGGCTTGGAGTTTCCTTTTACGAGCCTTAACTACCGGTTATTCATTCAGCAAGCCTCAAACAAGCAAGAGTGTGTTAGGAGTCCAACTCTGTGGTACTGATTGCACAGTTTTGGTTTTTTTGTCTGTCTAAAAACTCTCTGCTCCATGTCAGGCTGGGCTGGATATTGACAGAAATTCCTCGGTTTTGGAAAGAAAACTTTATGGCTTTAAGGGGCCTGATTCACGCTCTGCTACACAATGAAGCGTTGAACAAGTGTCTCGTCTCCATCTATTTCCACTAAATAACCACAGGGGTCACCCAAAAATGTCTCCATAATGAAAATGAGATGTGTGAAAGGCAGGCTTGAGGTAAACCTCAAGAGGGAGAGAAGTGAAGGTTCATATTTCTGTGACCAAGAAAGAAAATTGGAGAAAGCGGGACAGAATTAGTGAAGTGAGCAGGGGACAAATGAGGACTTGGTATTTGCGGTGTGTGAGCTCTGGGCGACATTTCACTTGACCCGTGGTTTTGTCTGTTTGTGTCCTACAGGTCTGTTGTTCCTGGAAGCCAGCGCGAAAACGTAAGCCTTCAAGTCAGCATTTCAGCGATCATAGAATGCAGAGGGTCGCTTTACTTCATTCCCTCCTCACCTTTGTTCTCTCATCACTCTGTGCTCAGGGGTGAAAATGTGGAGGACGCCTTCCTGGAAGCTGCTAAGAAGATCTACCAGAACATCCAAGACGGCAGCCTGGACCTGAACGCAGCCGAGTCTGGAGTCCAGCACAAGCCCTCGGCCCCTCAAGGCGGCCGGCTAACCAGCGAACCACAGCCCCAGAGGGAAGGCTGCGGCTGCTAATAACCAAGCAACCTCCTTCACCCTCACTCCCCCTCCTCCCCTCCTCTGTCTGTACTGCTCGCCCTCTACCACCCTCCACCATCCATTCCCTCACCTCTGTGCATCCATCCATCATCCACCCTCCTCTCAGTACAGCAGGAGCGGGGCCACAGAGGGAAGGAAGGGAGGACGGATTACCGACTTGGGCTAGATTGATCTGGGCTGTGTGGACAAGGCCTCTCCCCCCTCCTCCCCTTCCTCCCCTCCGTCTGTCCACGTCTGTTAATCCCTAACTCCTGTGAACGCGTCATTGTCCTCTCGTGCCCCTCCGCCTCCGCTTGCTCCATCACCATCCTCCTGCCGTCGTAAGCAGCGCGACACATTGCTCGGGTTACTGATGCTTCGATAGTTGTAACCTTCATACGATGACAAACAAGACTGTTTTAATGTTTGGTTTTAGGTCTGTGACAGACAAACACTGCATTACGTCATCAGTTCTGTCGGAGCTGGATGGGAATTCTCTTCCCTCCATCCCCCAAACTCCCGACGTCTCCCCTCGCACGGTTTACCATCCCAGAACAGAATCACGTGGAGATGCCGCGTGGGTTCGAC